>CAKJTW010000430.1:0-65560 GCA_917880005.1 Nanger dama | reverse complement strand
GGGTTAGTGATAGCTTTAGGGTTGGGGTTAGGTTTAGTGTTAGGGTTAGGTCTAGGGCTAGGGCTAGGGTTAGGGCTGGGCTAGGGCTAGGATTAGGGTTAGGGGTTGGGTGAGTTTTAGGTTTAGCGTTAGGGATAGGGGTAGGGTTGGGTTAGGGTTAAGGTTAGGGTTAGGGGAAGGGTAGGGTTGGGTTAGGTTTAGGGTAGGGGTACTGGTAGGGTTAAAGGTATGTGTGGGTTAAGGTTAGGGTTAGGGTTAGGTTTGGGTTAGGGTTACGGTTAGGGGTTAGGGGTAGGGGTAGGGGTTAGGGTTAGGGGTTAGGGTTAGGGTTTGGGTTAGGTCTAGGGTTAGGGTTAGGGTTAGGGTTAGCGTTACTCTTAGGTTTAGGGCTAGAAGAGTTTTAGGTTTAGGATTAAGGTTAGGGTTACGGTTAGGGGTTATGGTTAGGGTTAGACTTAGGGGTTAGGGTTAGGGGTTGGGGGTTAGGTTTAGGTTAGGGGTTAGGGTTAGGGTTAGGGGTTAGGTGTTAGGGTTCGGTTTAGACTTAGGGTTGGTTTAGGGTTAGGGTTTGGTTTAGGGTTAGGTTACGGTTATGGGTTTTGGTTAGGGTTGGGGTTAGTGTTAGGGTTATGGTTATGGTTATGGTTATGGTTAGGGTTCAGGGTTAGGGTTAGGTTAGGGGTTAGGGTTAGGGTTAGGGTAAGGGTTTAGGTTAGCGTTAGGGTTAGGGTGAGTGTTAGGGTCAGGGTCAGGGTCAGGGTCATGGTTTAGGGTTAGGTTAGCGTTAGAGTTAGCATTAGCGTTAGGTTAGCGTTTATGGCTAGGTTTTAGGCTTAGGGTTCGGGGTTAGGGTTAGTGTTAGGGTTAGGGTTACGGGTTAAGGTTAGGTTTAGGGTTAGGGGTTAGGGTTAGGGTTAGGGTAGGAGTTAGGTTTGGGGTTGGGGTTAGGCTGGGATTGGGGTGGGGGGATAGGGTTGGCGTTGGGGTTAGGGTTGGGGTTAGGGTTACAGTTAGGGTTAGGGTTGGGGTTAGGTTTAGGGTTGGGGCTGGTTTTAGGGTTAGGTAGGGGTTAGGGTTAGGTTTAGGGTTGGTGTTAGGGTTAGGGTTAGGTTTAGGGTTAGGTTTGGGGTTTAGGGTTAGGGTTAGGGTTAGGGTTAGGATTAGTGTTAGGGTTTAGCGTTAGGGTTAGGTTTTAGGTTAGGGTTGAGGTCAGGGTCAGGGTCAGGTTCAGGGTCTGGGTCAGAGTCAGGGTCAAGGTTTAGGTAAGGGTTAGGGTTAAGGTTAGGTCTAGGGCTAGGGCTATGGTTAGGGCTGGGCTAGGGCTACGGTTAGGGTTAGGGTTGGGTGAGTTTTGGTGTTAGCGTTAGGGATAAGGATAGGGTTAAGTTAGGGTTAAGGTTAGGGGTTGGCGTAGGGGTAGGGTTAAATGTATGCATGGGTTAGGGTTGGGGTTAGGGTTGGGTTAGGGGCTAGGATTAGGGCTAGGTTTAGGGTTAGGTGTTAGGGTTTGGGTTAGGATTAGGGGTTAGGTTTAGGTTTAGGGTTAGTGTTACTCTTAGGTTTAGGGTTAGAAGAGGTTGAGGGTTAGGGTTAGTGTTAGGGTTAGGGGTTTTGGTTAGGGTTAGGGTTAGGGTTTGGTTTAGGGGTTAAGTTTAGGGTTAGGGGTTAGGGTAGGCTTAGGGTAGGGTTGGCTTTGTGGTTAGGTTTAGAGTTAAGGTTAGCATTACTATTAGGTTTATTGTTAGGGTTAGGGTTAGGGTTTAGGGTTAGGGTTAGGGTTAGGGGTTAGGATTAGGGTTAGAGTTAGGGTGGGGTAGGGGTTTAGGGTTAGGGTTGGGGTTAGGGTTAGGGTTGGGGTTAGGTTTAGGGGTAGGGTTAGGGTTAGGGTTAAGGTTATGGTTTGGGCTAGGGATATGTTTAGGACTAGGGCTAGGATAGGGCTGGGCTAGGCTTAGGGCTAGGGTTAGGGTTAGTGTTTAGTGTTATGGTTAGGGTTAGAGTTAAGGGTAGGGATAGGGTTACGGATTAGGGTTACGGTTAGGGATAGTGTTAGGGTTAAGGTTAGGGTTCGGGATTAGGATTAGGGTTAGTGTTTAGGGTTAGGGTTAGGAAAGAGTTTAGGCTTAGGATATGTGTTAGGGTTAAAGTCGGGGTTAGGGTTAGAGTTAGTCCTAGGGCTAGGTTAGGGTTAGGGTTAGGGTTCCATGTTAGGGTAGGGTTAGGGTCAGGGTTAGGTTCAGGGTCAGGGTCAGAGTCAGGTTCACGTTTTAGGGTTAGGTTTAGCATTAGGGTTAGCGTTAGGGTTAGGGTTAGGGTTAGGTTTCCGGGTTAGGATTCCGTGTTAGGGGTTAGGGGTTAGGGTTAGGGTTTAGTGTTAGGTTAGGGTTAGTGTTGGGGTTGGGGTATAGTTTGGGGTTGGGATTAAGGGTGGGGTTGGTGTTGGGTTTAGGGTTAGGGTTAGTGATAGCTTTAGGGTTGGGGTTAGGTTTAGTGTTAGGTTAGGTCTAGGTCTAGGGCTAGGGTTAGGGGCTGGGCTAAGGCTAGGATTAGGTTAGGGGTTGGGTGAGTTTTAAGGTTAACATTAAGGGTAGGGGTAGGTTTGGGTTAGGGTTAAGGATAGGGTTAGGGGACGGGTTGGGTTGGGTTAGATTTAGGTTAGGGGTAAGGGTAGGGGTAGGGTTAAAGGTATGTGTGGGTTAGGGTTAAGGATAGGGTTAGGGGGACGGGTTGGGTTGGGTTAGATTTAGGGTTAGGGTAAGGGTAGGGGTAGGGTTAAAGGTATGTGTGGGTTAGGGTTAGAGTTAGGGTTAGGGTTGGGTTAGGGTTAGGGTTAGGGGTTAGGGGTTAGGGTTAGGGTTAGGGCCAGGGTCAGGGTCAGGGTCATGGTTTAGGGTTAGGGTTAGCGTTAGGGTTAGCATTAGCATTACTGTTAGCGTTAGGGTTAGGTTTAGGCTTTGGGTTAGGCGTTAGGGTTTGTGTTAGGGTTAGGGTTACGTGTTAAGGTTAGGTTTAGGGTTAGGTTTAGGGTTTAAGGTTAGGGTTAGAGTCAGGGTCAGGGTTAGGGGTCAGAGTCAGGGTCAGGGTTTAGGTTAGGGTTAGGGTTAGGTCTAGGGCTAGGGCTATGTTTACAGCTGGGCTAGGGCTAGGGTTAGGGTTAGGGTTGGGTGAGTTTTGGTGTTAGCGTTAGAGATAGGGATAGGTTTAAGTTAGGGTTAGGTTTAGGGGTTGGGGTAGGGGTAGGGTTAAATGTATGCATGGGTTAGGGTTAGGGGTTAGGGTTAGGGTTAGGGTTGGGTTAGGGGTTAGGGTCAGGGTTAGGGTTAGGGTTAGGTGTTAGAGTTAGGGTTAGGATTAGGGGTTAGTTTTAGGGTTAGGGTTAGTGTTTGGTTTAGGGTTAGGGTTAGGGTTAGGGTTAGTGTTACTCTTAGGTTTAGGGTTAGGGTTAGTGTTAGGGTTAGGGGTTTGGTTAGGGTTAGGGTTAGGGGTTAGGGTTAGGTTTAGGGTTAGGGTTCGGGTTTAGGATTAAGGTTAGGATTAGGGGTTAGGGTTAGGGTTGGGGTAGTGTTTAGGGTTAGGGTTGGGGTTAGGGTTCCGGGTTAGGGTTAGGGGTAGGGTTAGGGTTAGGGGTTAGGTTTATGGTTTGGGCTAGGGATATGTTTAGGACTAGGGCTAGTGCTAGGGCTGGGAGCTAGGGCTGGGGCTGGGGTTGGGGTTAGTGTTTAGTGTTATGGTTAGGGTTAGAGTTAAGGGTAGGGATAGGGTTAGGGATTAGGGTTAGGGTTAGGGATAGTGTTAGGGTTAAGGTTAGGGTTAGGGATTAGAGTTAGGGTTAGTGTTTAGGGTTAGGGTTAGGGAAAGAGTTTAGGCTTAGGATATGTGTTAGGGTTAAGGTTAGGGTTAGGGTTAGAATTAGTCCTAGGGCTAGGGTTAGGGTTAGGGTAGGGGTTAGGGAAGGGTTGGCATTGGGGTTAGGTTTAGGGTTAAGGTTAGAGTTAGGGTTAGGGTTGGGTTTAGGGTTAGGGTTGGGAATGGTGTTAGGGTTACGGTTGTGGTTATGGTTAGGGTTGATGTTAGGGTTAGGGTTAGGGTTAGTGTTAGGCTCTGGGGTAAGGGTTAGGGTTAGGGTTAGGGTTTGGGTTTAGGGTTAGGGTTAGGGTCAGGGTTAGGGTTAGGGTCAGGGTCAGAGTCAGGTTCAGGTTTTAGGGTTAGGTTTAGCATTAGGGTTAGCGTTAGGGTTAGGGTTAGGGGTTAGGTTTAGGGTTCCGTGTTAGGGTTAGGGTTAGGGTTAGGGTTAGGGTTAGGGTTTAGTGTTAGGTTAGGGTTAGTGTTGGGGTTGGGGTTAGATTTGGGGTTGGAGTTAAGGGTGGTGTTTGGGTTGGATTTAGGATTAGGGTTAGTGATAGCTTTAGGGTTGGGGTTAGGTTTAGTGTTACAGTTAGGTCTAGGGCTAGGGCTAGGGTTAGGGCTGGGCTAGGGCTAGGATTAGAGTTAGGGTTGGGTGAGTTTTAGGGTAAGCGTTAGGGGTAGGGGTAGGTTTGGGTTAGGGTTAAGGATGGGGTTAGGTGTAGGGGTAGGGTTGGGTTAGGTTTAGGGTTAGAGGTAGGGGTAGGGGTATGGTTAAAGGTATGTGAGGTTAGGGTTAGGGTTAGGGTTGGGTTAGGGTTAGGATTAGGGGTAGGGATTAGGGTTAGGTTTAGGGGTTAGGGGTAGGGTTAAGGTTAGGTTTAGGGTTAGGGTAAGTGTTAGTGTTACACTTAGGTTTAGGTTAGAAGAGTTTTAGGTTTAGGGTTAGGGTTAGGGTTACGGTTAGGGGTTTTGGTTGAGGTTATACTTAGGGTTAGGGTTAGGGGTTAGGGTTACGGTTAGGGTTAGGGGTTAGGGTTAGGTTTAGACTTAGGGTTGGTTTAGGGTTAGGGTTTGGTTTAGTGTTAGGTTAGGGTTATGGGTTTTGGTTAGGGTTAGGGTTAGTGTTAGGGGTTAGGGTTAGGGTTATGGTTATGGTTAGGGTTTAGGGTTAGGGTTGGGGTTAGGGGTTAGGTTTAGGGTTAGCGTAAGGGTTTAGGGTTAGTGTTAGGGTTAGGGTTAGTGTTAGGGTCAGGGTCAGGGTCATGGTTTAGGGTTAGGGTTAGCGTTAGGGGTTAGGTTTAGGGTTAGGGTTAGGTGTTAGGGTTAGTGTTAGGTTTAGGGTTACAGGTTAAGGTTAGGTTTAGGGGTTAGGGTTAGGGTTAGGGGTTAGAGTTAGTGTTAGGGTTGGGGTAGTAGTTAGGTTTGGGGTTGGGGTTAGGGTTGGGATTGGGGTGGGGGGATAGGTTTGGGGTTGGGGTTAGGATTAGGGTTGGGTTTGGTGTTAGGTTTAGGGTTGGGGTTAGGGTTAGGTTTAGGGTTTGTGTTAGGATTAGAGTTAGGTTTAGGGTTAGGGGTTAGGGTTTAGGGTTAGGGGTTAGTGTTAGTGTTAGGGTTTAGCCTTAGGGTTAGGTTTGGGGTTAGGGTTCGCGTCAGGGTCAGGGTCAGGGTCCGGGTCAGGGTCCGAGTCATGGTCAGGGTTAGGGTTAGGGTTAGGGGTTAGGTCTAGGGTTAGGGCTATGGTTAAGGCTGGGCTAGGGCTAGGGTTAGGGTTAGGGTTGGATGTGTTTTAGTGTTAACGTTAAGGGTAGGGGTAGGGTTAAGTTAAGGTTACGTTTAGGGGTTGGGGTAGGGGTCGGATTAAATGTATGCGTGGGTTAGGTTTAGGGTAGGTTTGGGTTAGGGTAAGGGTTAGGTTTAGGGGGTATTGGTTAGGGTTAGGGTTAGGGTTAGATTTAGGGTAATGGTTAGTGTTACGGTTAGCGTTAAGTTTAGGGATAGGGTTCGGTTAGGGTTAGGGGTAGGGGTATGGGTAAGGGTAGGTGTTAGGGTTAGGGTTAGGGTTAGGTTTACGGTTAGGGTAGGTATAGGTTTAGGGTTGGGGTTAGGGATAGGATTAGGGTTAGTGTATGGTTAGGGTTAGGGTTGGGGTTGGGGGTTAGGGTTAGTGTTAGGGTTAGCATTACTCTTAGGTTAGGTTTAGAAGAGGTTTCAGTTTAGGTAAGGTTTAGGGTTAGGGTTAGGTGTTAGGCTTAGGGTTAGGGTTAAGGTTGGCTTATGGTTAGGGTTAGGGTTAGTGTTTAGGGTTAGGGTTAGGGATAGTGTTAGTGTTAGGGTTAGGGTTAATGTTAGTATTAGGGTAGGGTAGGGGTTGTGGTTAGGATTAGGGTTAGGTTTAGAGATTGGGTTAGGGTTAGGGGTAGGGATAGGGTTAGAGGTAGGTGTAGGTTTAGACGAGTTAGGGTTAGGGTTAGGGTTAGGGATTGTGTTAGGTTTACGGTTATGTTTAGGGTTAGAGTTAGGGTTAGGGTTAGGGTTAGGGTTACAGTTAGGGTCAGGGGTTAGAGTTACAGGTTAGGGTTAGGTTTAGGTTTAGGTAGGGTTTAGGGTTAGTGTTAGGGTTAGTGTAGGGTTAGGATTAGTGTTAGGTTAGGGGTTACAGTTATGGTTAGGGTTCGGAGTGGGGGTAGTGTAATGGATTGGAGTTAGGGTTACAGTTAGTTTTATTGTTGTGTAAGGATTAACGTTAGTGTTAGTGTTTAGGGTTAGGGTTAGTGTTAGGGTTTAGGGTTAAGTGATAGAGTTAGGGTAAGGGATAGGGTTAGGGTTAGGGTTAGAGTTGGGTTAGGGTTAGGGTTAGGTTTACGGTTTAAGGTTTACGGTTAGGATTAGGGTTAGGTAATAGGGTTACTGTTTTGGTCAGGTTTAGGGTTAGGGTTTAAGGTTAGGGGTAGGGGTAGCGGTATGTGTTGGGGGTTAGGGTTAGGGTTAGGGTTAAGGTTGGGTTAGGGTTATGGTTAGGGTTTAGGGTTAAGGTTAAGGTTAGTGTTAGTGTTGGAGTTAGGGTTAGTGTTAAGGTTGGGTTAAGGGTTAGTGTTAGGGTTAGAGTTGTTTTACGGTTAGGGATAAGGGTAGGGGTAACAGTAAGGATATGGGTTGGGGTTAGGTTAGGGTTAGGGTTAGGTTTAGAATTACTCTTAGGGTTAGGGGTAGAAGAGGTTTAGGGTTAGGGTTAGGGTTAGGGTTGGGTTATGGTTATGGTTAGTGTTAGGTTTAGAGTTAGGATAGGTTTAAGTTTAGTGTTGGGGTTGGGGTTAGGAATAGGATTAGGGTTAGCATTTCTGTTAGGGTTAGGGTTAGAAGAGGATTAGGTTTAGGGTTACGGTTACAATAGGGTTAGGGTTAGTGTTAGGGTTAGGATACGGTTAGGGGTTAGGGTTAGGGTTGGGGTTGGGGTTAGGTTTAGGGTTAGGGTTAGCGTTACTCTTAGGGTAAGGTTAGAAGAGGTTTCGGTTTAGGGTTTGGGTTAGGGGTAGGGGTAGGGGTAGGGCTAGGGGTTTTAGTTAGGGTTAGGGTTATTCTTAGGGATAGGTTCAGGGGTTTTGGTTAGGGTTAGGGTTACGATTAGGGTAGGGGTTCGAGGTTGTGTTTAGGGTTAGGGTTAGGGGTTAGTGTTAGGGTTAGGGTGTCGGGTTTAGGGTTAGGGTTAGGGTTAGCTTAGGTGTTAGGGGTTAGGGTTAGGGTTAGGGTTAGTGTTACGGTTTAGGGTAACGGTTCGTGTTAGGGTTAGGTTTAGACGAGTTGGGGTTAGGGTTAGGGTTAGGGTTAGGGATTGAGTTTAGGGTTAGGCTTATGGATAGATGAGATAGGGTTAGTGTTAGGGTTAGGGGATAGGCTTAGGTTTAGGGTTAGACAAGTTATGGTTATGGTTAGGGTTAGAATTAGGGTTAGGGTTAGGGGATAGGCTTACGGTTAGGGTTAGACGAGTTAGGGGTAGGGGTAGGGATCGGTTAGGGTTTGGGTTAGGGTTAGGGTCGAGGTATGTTTTAGGGTTATGGTTAGGGTAGAGGTAGGGGTAGGGGTCGGGATTAAGTTTAGGGTTAGGGTTAGGTTTAGGGGTTAGGCTTAGGGTTTGGTTTAGAAGAGTTAGGGTTAGGGTTAGGGTTATGGGTTAGGGTAGGATTAGTGGTTAGGGTTAGGGTTACGATTATGGTTTAGGGTTAGGGTTAGGGTTAGGGCTTAGGTTTAGTATTAGGGTTAGGGTTAAGGAAGGGGTTAGTTGTTAAGATTAGCGTAAGGGTTAGTGTTAGGATTAAGGGTAGGGTTATGGGTTGTGGTTAGGTTTAGGGTTAGGGGTTAAGTTGGGTTAGGGGTTAGGGCTAGGTTTAGGAATAAGTCTAGGGCTAGTCCTAGGGCTAGGGCTAGGGCTAGGGCTCAAACTAGGGATAGTATAAGAATTAGGCTTTTAGGGTTAGGGTTAGGGTTAGGGTTTCGGTTTAGGGTTAGTGTTTGGTTTGGGGTTAGGGTTAGGGGTTAGGGTTAGCGTTACTGTTAAGTGGAGTGTAGAAGAGGTTTAGGTTTAGGGTTAGCATTAGAATAAAGTTAGGGTTAGGTTTAGTTTATTAGGGTTAGGTTTAGGTTAGGGATAGTGTTAGGGTTTAGTGTTAGGATTAAGGTTAGTGTCAGGATTAGGGGCTAGGGGTTAGGGGTTAGGTTTAGGGGTTAGGGAAGGGGAAGGGGTAGGGGTATGTGTTGGAGTTAGGGTTAGGGTTAGGATTGGGTTAAGATTACTGTTAGGGTTAGAATTTAGGGTTAGTGTTAGGATTAGTATTACGGTTAGTTTTAGGTTATGGTTAGGGTTAAGTTTAGGGTTAGGGTTAGGGGTTAGGGTTAGAGTTAGGTTAGGGTTAGGGTTCGGGACAGGGTTAGCGGTAGGGGTAGGTTTAGAGTTAGGTTTAGACGAGTTAATGCTAGGGTTAGGGTTAGGGATAGTCTTAGGTTTAGGGTTAGGTTTAGGGTTAGAGTTACGGTTAGGGTTAGGGTTATGGTTAGGGTTAGGTATTAGGGTTAGGTTTACGGTTAGGGTTAGGGTTTAGTGTTAGTGTCAGTGATAGGGTTTAGGTTTAGGGTTAAGGTTTCTGTTAAGGTTAGGGGTTAGTGTTAGGGTTAGGTTAGCGGTTAGGGTTAGGGTTCAGTGTATGGGTAGGGGTAGGGGAATGGGTTGGGGTTAGGGTTATGGTTAGGTTTATGGTTGTGTAAGGATTAGGCTTAGGGTTAGGGTTAGGGTCAGGGTTAGGGTTTAGGAGCTTAGTGATAGAGATAGGGTAAGGGATAGGGTTAGGGTTAGGGTTAGAATTGGGTTTGGGTTAGGGTTAGGGTTAAGGTTTACGGTTTAGGGTTAGTGTTAGGGTTGGGTTATGGTTAGTGTTAGGGTTAGTGTTTACGCTTAGGGTTAGGGATTAGGGTTTAGGGATAGGGTTAGGGTTATGGTTAGGGTTAGGGTTGGGATAGGGGTTAGGAGTTGGGGTTGGGGGTTAGGGTTGGGATTGGGGCGATGGATAGGATTGGGGTTATGGTTGGGGTTAGGGGTTAGGGTTAGGGTTGGGGTTGGTGTTAGGGTTAGGGTTGGGGTTAGGGGTTAGGTTTAGGGTTAGTGTTAGGGGTAGGTTTGGGGGTTAGGGTTAGTGGTTAGGGTTAGGGTTAGGTTTAGGGTTAGTGTTAGGGTTTAGGGTTAGGGTTAGTTTTAGGGTTGGGGTTAGGGTCACGGTCAGAGTCAGGGTCAGGGTCAGAGTCAGGGTCAGGGTTTAGGGTTAGGGTTAGGGTTAGGGCTGGGCTAGGGCTAGGTTTAGGGTTAGGGTTGGGTGAGTTTTAGTGTTAGCATTAGGGGTCGGGGAAGGGTTGGTTTAGGGATAAGGTTAGGGGTTGGGGTAGGGGTAGGGTTAAATGTATGCATGGGTTAGGGTTAGGGTTAGGATTGGGTTAGGGGTTAGGATTAGGGTTAGGGGTTAGGTTTAGCTGTTAGGGTTAGGGTTAGGATTAGGGGTTAGGTTTAGGGTTAGGGTTAGCGTTTGGTTTAGGGTTAGGGTTAGGGTTAGTGTTACTCTTAGGTTTAGAGTTAGAGGAGGTTTAGGGTTAGGGTTAGTGTTAGGGTTAGGGTTTTGGTTAGGGTTAGGGTTAGGGTTAGGGGTTAGGGTTGGGGTTAGGTTTAGGGTTACGGTTTGGTTTAGGGTTAGGGTTAGGATTAGGGTTAGGGGTTAGGGTTGGGGTAGTGTTTAGGGTTAGAGTTGGGGTTAGGGTTCAGGTTAGGATTAGGGTTGGGGTTAGGGTTGGGGGTAGTGTTTAGGGTTAGGGTTGGGGTTAGGGGTTAGGATTAGGGTTGGGATTGGGGTTAGGGGTTAGGATTGGGGTTAGGATTAGGGTTAGGGTTGGTGTTAGGGTTAGGGTTAGGGTTAGCTTTAGGGGTTAGGGTAAGGGTTAGTGTTAGGGTTTAGGGTTAGGGTTAGTGTTAGGTTTAGGGTTAGGTTAGGGGTAGGGGGTAGGGTTAGTGTTAGGGTTATGATTTGGGCTAGGGATATGTTTAGGACTATGGCTAGTGCTAGGAGCTAGGGCTGGGGCTGGGGCTAGGGTTAGGGTTAGTGTTTAGTGTTATGGTTAGGGTTAGAGTTAAGGGTAGGGTTAGGCTTAGGGGTTAGGGTTAGGGTTAGAGATAGTGTTAGGTTTAAGGTTAGGATTAGGGATTAGGGTTAGGGTTAGTGTTTAGGGTTAGGGTTAGGGAAAGAGTTTAGGCTTAGGATATGTGTTAGGGTTAAAGTTAGGGTTAGGGTTAGAGTTAGTCCTAGGGCTAGGGTTAGGGTTAGGGTAGGGTTAGGGAAGGGTTGGCGTTGGGGTTAGGTTTAGGGTTAAGGTTAGCCTTAGTATTAGGTTTATTGTTAGAGTTAGGGTTAGGGTTTAGGGTTAGGGTTTAGGGTTAGGGTTAAGGTTAGGGGTTAGGATTAGGGTTAGGGTTAGGGTTGGGGTAGTGGTCAGGGTTAGGGTTGGTGTTAGGGTTAGGGTTGGGGTTAGCTTTAGGGTTGGTGTTAGGGTTAGGGTTAGGGTTAGGGTTGGATTAGGGTTAGGGTTAGGGTTAGTGTTAGAGTTTGGGTTAGGGTTAGGGTTAGGGTTAGTGTTAGAGTTTGGGTTAGGGTTAGGGTTAGGGTTAGGGTAAGGGTTAGGATTTAGGGTTAGGTTTAAGGTTAGGGTATAGGGTTAGGGTTAGAGTTAGGTTTTAGGGTTGATGTTATTTTTAGTGTTAGGATTAGAGTTAGGGTTTGGGTTGAGGTTGATGTTAGGGTTAAGGTTAGCGGTACTGTTAGGCTTACGGTTAGAAGAGGTTTAGGTTGACGGTTAGAATAGGGTTAAGGTTAGGTTTATGGTATTAGGGTCAGGGTTAGGGTTTACGGTTTTGGGTTAGGGTGAAGGTTAATTTTATGGTTCGTGTTAGGTGTTAGGGGTAGTGGTAGGAGTAGGGTTATGGGTTAGAGTTAGGGTTAGGGTTAGGGCTGGGTTAGGATTAGGATTGGGGTTAGGGTTTAGCATTTAGGGTTAGGGTTAGGTTTAGGTTTAGGTTTTGAGTTAGGGTTAGGGGTTAGGTTAGGGTTAGGGTTTGAGTTAGGGTTAGGTGTAGATTTAGAGGTTATGGTTAGGGTTAGAAATAGGGGTAGGGGTAGGGTTAAAGGTATGTGTGGGTTAGGGTTAGGGTTAGGTTTGTGTTAGGTTTAGGCTTAGGGTTAGGTTTAGGGTTAGGGTTAGGGATAGGGATAGGGTTAGGTCTGGGGCTAGTGCTAGGGATAGGTCTAGGGCTAGGTCTAGGGGTTAGGTTAGTTGAGGGTATTAGGGTTAGGTTTAGGGTTTAGGATTTAAGGTTAGAGTTAGGTTAGGGTAAGAGTTTGGGTTTAGGGTTAGAATAAGGGTTAGGGTTAGGGGTTAGGGTTAGGCTTAGGGCTAGGGTTTGGGTAGGGCTAGTGCTAGTACTAGGTCTAGGGCTATGGCTAGGGCTAGGTATAGGTTTAAGTTAGGGTTTAGGTTTAGGGGTTGGAATTCGGGTTAGGTTTAGGGTTAGGGTAGGGTTAGGTTTAGGGTTAGTGTTTAGGGTTATGGTTGGGTTAGGGTTAGGGTTAAGTTTAGGGTTAGGTTTAGGGTAGGGGTAGGGTTAGGACTTCTGGTTGGGTTTAGGGTTAGGGTGAGATTTGGATTAGGGTTGGGGTTAGGGTGTAGAGTTTAGAGTTAAGGTTAGTGTTAGGGTTACAGTTTAGGGTTAGGGTTAGGTTTCTGTTTAGGATTTAAGGTTAGGGTTAGGGTTAGGGTGTATAGTTTTAGGGTTAGGGTTAGGTTTTAGGGTTTAGGGTTATGGTTAGGGTTGAGGCTAGAGTTACGGTTAAGGTTGGGATTTAGGATTTAGGGTTAAGGTTAGGGTTAGAGTTAGGGTTGTGTTTAGGGCTAAGGATAGGGTTAGAGCTAGGTATAATGCTAGGGCTAGTGTTAGGGTAGGGTTAGGGTTAAGTTTAGGGTTAAGTTTAGGGTAGGGGTTGGGTTAGGACTTCTGGTTAGGTTTAGGGTTAGGTGGAGGTTTGGATTAGGGGTTAGGGTTAGGGTTAGGGTGTAGAGTTTAGGGTTAAGGTTAGTGTTAGGGTTATGGTTTAGGTTAGGGTTAGGTTTCTGTTTAGGATTTAAGGTTAGGGTTAGGGTTAGAGTGTAGAGTTTAGGGTTAGGGTTAGGTTAGGGTTAGGCTTTAGGGTTAGGTTTAGCGTTAGGGGTTAGGGTTGGGGTTAGGGTTAAGGTTAGTGTTAGATTTAGGGTTAGGGTTAGGGTTAGGTTCATTGTTTAGGGTTAAGGTTAGGGTTGAGGGAAGGGGTATGTTAGGGGTTGTGGTTAGGGTTAGGGTTAGGGTTCAGTGTTTAGGATTAGGGTTAGAGATAGAGGTAGGGTTATGGTTAGGGTTGGGTTAGGGGTAGGGGTAGGGGGTAGGGGTAGGGCTAGGTTTAGGGCTAGCGCTAGGGATAGGGTGAGGGTTGCGGTTGGGGTAGGTGTACGGTAAGGGGTTGAGGTTAGTGTTAGAGTTAGGGTTAGGGTTGGGTTAGGGTTAGTGTTAGGGTAGGGGTTAGGATTAGGGTTAGGGATAGGTTTAGGGCAAGGGCTAATGCTAGGGCTAGGGCTACAGCTAGGGCAAAGCTTAGGGTTAGGGTTAGTGTTTTGGATTAGGGTTAGGTTACACTTTAGGGTTAGGGTTAGCTTTATTGGTTATGGTTAGGGTTAAAGTTAGCTTAGATTTAGGGTTAGGGTTAGGGTTAATGTTAGGGTTAGGGTTAGTGTTGGGGTTAGTGTTAGGATTAGGGTTAGGTTTAGGGATAGGGTAGGTTTACGGTTAGGGTTTGGGTTGGGGCTAGGTTTAGGGTTAGGATTAGAGTTATTGTTAGGGTAAGGATTAGAAGAGGTTTAGATTTAGGGTAAGGGTTAGAATAGGGTTAGGGTTAGGTTTAGGGTAGGGTTATGGTTAGTGTTAGTGTTGGTGGTTACGGTTACTGTTAGCATTAGGGTTAGGGTTGTGTTAGCATTAGGTTAGGGTTAGTGTTTAGAGTTAGGGTTAGGGTTAGGGTTTAGGGTTTAGGGATAGGGTTAAGGTTATGGTTAGGGTTAGGGTTGCGTTAGGGTTAGGGTTACGGGTAGGGTAAGCGGTAGGGGTACTGTTTGGGTGTATGGTTAGGGTTAGGGTTAGGGATAGGGTTGGATTAGGGTTAAGGTTAGGGTATAGTGTTTAGGGTTTGGGTTAGGGTTAGGGTTTACCGTTTAGGGTTAGCGGTAGGGTTAGGGTTAAGGTTAGGGCTAGGGCTAGGTTAGGGGCAGGGCTAGTACTAGGGCTAGGGCTACAGCTAGGGCTAAGGTTAGGATTAGGGTTAGTGTTTAGGGTTAGGGTTAGGGTTAGGGTTAGGGCTATGGCTAGGGTTAGGTCTAGGGCTAGTGTTAGGGCTAGGTCTATGGCAAGGGCTAGGGCTAGGGTAAGGGTTAGGAGTTTAGGGTTAGGGTTAGTGTTAAAATTAAGGTTAGGTTTTTAGGGTTTAGGGTTAGGGTTAGGGCAGGGTTAGGTTTAGGGTTAGGGTTTAGGGTTAGGGTTAGGGATAGTGTTAGAGTTTAGGGTTAGGGTTAGAATTAGTGTTAGGGTTAGGGTATCTCTTCGTGTTAGGAGTTAGGTTTAGGGTTACGGTTACGGTTATGGTTAGGGTTACGGTTAGGGTTAGGGTTTAGGGTTAGGGGTGAGGGATAGAGTTTAGGGTTAGGGTTAGTGTTAGGGTTATGGTTAGGGTTGGGTTAGGGTTGGGGTTGGGGTTAGGGGTTAGGTTCAGGGTTAGCGTTATTGTTAGGGTTAGGGTTAGAAGAGGTTTAGGTTTAGTGTTAGGTTTAGAATAGGGTTAGGGGTTAGGGTTAGGCTTTAGGTTAGGATTAGTGTTAGTGTTAGTATTGGTGGTTATGGTCAGGGTTAGCGTTAGGGTTAGGGTGTGTTAGTATTAGGGTTAGGGTAAGTGTTTAGAGTTAGGGTTAGGGTTAGGGTTTGGGGTTTAGAGATAGGTTTAGGTTTATGGTAAGGCTTAGGGTTGTGTTAGGGTTAAGGTTACGGGTAGGGTAAGGGGTAGGGGCACGGTTTCAGTGTAGGGTTAGGGTTAGGGTTAGGACAGGGTTGGGTTTGCATTTGGGTTAGGGTTAAGGTTAGGGTATAGGGTTTAGGGTTAGGGTTAGGGTTTAGGGTTTAGGGTTAGGGGTAGGTTAGGCTAGGTATAGGGATAGGCTAAGGGCTAGTGCTAGGGCTAGGGCTACGGCAAGTGCTAAGGTTAGAATTAGGTTAGTGTTTCTGGTTAGGTTAAGTTTAGGTTTAGGATTTAGGGTTAGGGTTATCGTTAGTCTTAGGTTTTAGGGTTTAGGCTTAGGGTTAGGGTTAGGGTTAGGTTTAGGGCTGGGTATAGGGTTAGGACTAGGGTTAGGTTTAGTGTTAGGGGTTAGGGTTATGTGTAGGGGTAGGGGTAGGGGTAGGGGAAGCAGTATGGCTAGGGGTTAGGGTTAGGGTTAGCGTTAGAGTGGGGTTAGGGTTAGGGTTAAGGTTAGGGTTTAGGATTAGGGATGGGTTTAGGGTTAGGGCTAGGGATAGGGTTAGAGCTAGAGATAGTGCTAGGGCTAGGTTAGGGTTAGGGGTAAGGTTTGGGTTAGGGTTAGGGGTAGGGGTACGGTTAGGACTTCTGGTTAGGTTTAGTGTTAGGGTTATGGTTGGATTCGGATTAGGGTTAGGGTTAGGGTGTAGAGTTTAGGGTTAAGGTTAGTGTTAGGGTTACGGTTTAGGGTTAGGGTTAGGTTTACGTTTAGGATTTAAGGTTAGGGTTAGGGTTAGGGTGTAGTGTTTAGGGTTAGGGTTAGTGTTAGTGTTAGGCTTTAGGGTTAGGGTTAGTGTTAGGGATTAGGGTTAGGTTAGGGTTAAGGTTAGTTTTAGATTTAGGGTTAAGGTTAGGGTTAGTGTTAGTGTTAGAGTTAGGGTTGGGTTAGGTTTAGGGTTAGGGGTAGGGTTAGGGTTAGGGATAGGGCTAGGTTTAGGGCAAGGGATAGTTTTAGGGCTAGGGCTATGGCTAGGCAAAGTTTAGGGTTAGGGTTAGTGTTTAGGGTTAGGGTTAGGCTTTAGGGTTAGGGTTAGTGTTATTGGTTAGGGTTAAGGTTCAGATTAGTTTAGATTAAGGTTTAGGTTTAGGGTTAGTGTTAGTGTTAGGGTTAGGGGTTGGGTTAGGGTTAGGGTTAGGTTTAAGGTTTGGTTTAGGGTTAGGGTTAGGGTTAGGTTTAGAGTTTGTTTTAGGGTTAGGGTTAGGGTTAGGGATAGGGTTATGGTTAGGGGTTTTGGTTAGGGATAGTGTTAGGGTTAGGTTTAGGGTTTGGTTTAGGATTAGGGTTAGGTTAGGTTTAGGGTTTGGTTTAGGGTTAGGGGTTGGGGTTAGGGTTAGGGTTTAGTGTCAGGGTTTTGGTCAGGGATAGGGTTAGGGGTTAGGGTTAGGGTTAGGGTTAGGTTCAATGTTAGGGTTATGTTTAGGTTTATGGTTATGGTTATGGTTTGGGTTAGGGCTAGGGAGAGGTTAGGTCTAGGGATAGTGCCAGGGATAGGGCTAGGGCTAGGCTAGGGTTAGTGTTAGGGTTAGGGTTCAGGCTTAGGGTTATGATTAGTTTTAGGGTTAGGTAGGGTTAGGTTTAGAGTTGGCTTATGGATAGGGTTAAGGTTTAAGTTTTAGGGTTAGGGTTAGGGTTTAGGGTTAGGATTTGGGTCAAGGTTAGAGTTAGGGTTTAGTGTTAGTGGTAGTGTTAGAGGTAGGGGTATGTGTTGGGGTTTGTGTTAGGTTAGGGTTAGGGTTAGTGTTAGGGTTCAGGATTTAGGGAGAGGGTTAGGGTTAGCTTTAGGGCTAGGGAGAGCTTTAGGGCTAGTGCTAGTGCTAAGGCTAAGGCTAGGGCTAGGGCTAGGATTAGTGTAAGGGTTAGGGTTCAGGGTTAGGGTTATGGTTAGGTTTAGGGTTAGGGAGGGTTAGGGATTATGGTTTAAGGATAGGGTTAGGGTTAGGGTTAGGGATTAGGTTTAAAGTTATGATTAGGTTTGGGTTATGGCTAGGGTTAGGGTTAGTGTTTAGGGTTAGGGTTAGGGTTAGGGAATAGGGTTTAGGGATAGGGTTAGGTTAGGTTTAGGGATAGGGGTAGGGGTAGGGGTATGTGTTGGAGTTAGGGTTAGGGTTAGTGTTAAGGTTAGGGTTTAGGGTTAGGTTAGGGTTAGGGTTAGGGTTAGGGTTAGTGTTAGGGTTAGCATTAGGCTTACGGTTGGGGTTTGGTTAGGGTTAGGCGTAGGGGGGTAGGGGTAAGGGTAAGGGTTTGGGTTGGGGTTAGGTTTAGGGTTAGGGTTAGGGTTGGTTTAGGGTTAGGGTTAGTTTTAGGGTTAGGGTTTAGGGCTTAGGGTTAGCATTATGGGTAGGGGTAGGGTTAGGCCTAAGAATAGGGTTAGGCACAGGGCTAGTGCTAGTGCTAGGGCTAGGATAAGGCTAAGGCTAGGGTAAGGGTTAGAGTTAGGGTTAGGGTTTAGGGTTAGGGTTAGGGTTAGCGTTAGGGTTTAGGGTTGGGTTTGGGATAGGGATAGGTTTAGTGTTAGCGTTACTGTTAGGGTGAGGGTTAGAAGAGGTTTAGGTTTAGGGTTATGGCTAGAATAGGGTTAGGGTTAGGGTTAGGTTAGAGTTAAGGTACAGTTAGGGTTAGTGTTGGGATTGGGGTTAGCGTTAGGGTTAGGGTTAGGTGCTAGGGTTAGGTTAGCTTTGGGTTATGGTTAGGGTTAGGGTTAGTGTTTAAGGTTAGGGTTAGGGTTTAGGGATAGGGTTAGGGTTAGGGTTAGGGGTTAAGTGTAGGGGTATGGGTTGGAGTTAGGGTTAGGGTTAAGATTGGGTTAGGGTTAGTGTTAGGGTTAGGGTTTAGGGTTAGGGTTATTTTTAGGCTAGTGTTAGGGTTAGGGTTAGTGTTAGGGTTAGGTTACGGTAGTATTAGGCTTTGGTTAGGGTTGGGTTAGGGTTAGGGTTTTTTTAGGGGTTAGGATTTAGGGTTTAGGGTTAGGCTAAGGGTAGGGGTAGAGTTAGGCCTAAGGATAGGCTTAGGCCTAGGGCTAATGTTAGTGCTATGGCTAGGGCTAGGTTAGGGTCAGGATTAGGGTTAGGGTTAGGGTTTAGGGTTAAGGTTAGTGATAGGGTTAGTGTTAGTGTTAGGGTTAGTGTTAGGGTTGGGGTTAGGGTTAGCGTTAGGATTAGGTTTAGGGTTAGTGTTAGGGTTAGCGTTAGTGTTAGGATTAGGGTTTGGTTAGGGTTAGGGGTAGGGGTAGGGGTAAGTGTAGGCTTATGGGTTGCGGATTTTAGTTAGGTTTTGGATTAGGTTTGGGTTAGGGTTAGGGTTAGTTTTAGGGTTAGAGTTTAGGGTTTAGGGTTAGGTTAAGGTTAGGGTAGGGTTAGACCTAAAGATAGGTTAGGCCTATGGCAAATGCTAGGGGTAGGGCTAGGTTAGACTAGGGTTAGGGATAGGGTTTAGGGTTAGGGTTAGGGTTAGATTTTAGAGTTAGGGTTAGGGTTAGGTTTAGTGTTAGTGTTAGGGTTGCTGTTAGGTTTACGGTTAGGGTTATGTTTTGGCTTAGGATAGGTTTAGGTTTAGGGTTGGGGTCGGGGTTAGGGATAGGATTAGGGTTAGCGTTACTGTTAGGATTACGGTTAGAAGAGGTTTAGGTTTAGAGTTATGGTTAGAATAGGGTTTGCGTTAGGGTTAGGTTATAGTTAGGATATGATTAGGGTTAGGGTTGGGGTTGGGGTTAGAGTTAGAGTTAAGGTTAGGGGTTAGGGTTAGGTTTAGTGTTAGGTTTGCGTTATGGTTAGGGTTAGGGTTAGTGTTTAGGGTTAGTGTTAGGGTTAGGGATTAGGGTTAGGGTTAGGCTTAGAGCTTAGTGTTAGGGTTAGAGTTGTGTTAGGCTTAAGGTTTAAGGTTTATGGTTATGGTTAGGGTTAGGGCTTATGGTTAGGGTTTGGTCAGTGTTAGGGTTAGGGTTAGGGGTAGGGGTACGGTTAGGGGTAGTTAGGGTTAGTATTGGGTTAGGGTTAGGTTACGGTTAAGTTTCAGGGTATAGGGATAGGGGTAGGATTATTGTTAGGCATAGGGAGAGGGTAAGGATTAGGGTTAGGGTTAGAGTTGGGTTAGGTTTAGGGTTAAGGTTTAAGATTTAGGGTTAGGGGTAGGGGTAGGGGTAGGGGTATCTGTTGAGGTTTGGGTTAGGGTTAGGATTAGGTTAAGGTTAGTGAAAGGGTTTAAATTTAGCCCTAGCATTAACCCTAACCCTAACCCTAACCCAAACCTAACCCTAATCGTAACCCTAACCTCAATCCCTAACCCTACCCTTAACCCTAACCCTAACCCTTTCCCAAATCCCTGATCCTTAACCCTCACTCTGACCCTAAACACTAACCGTAACCCTAACCATAACACTAACCATAACCCTAACCCTAACCCCTAAACCTAACTCAAAACCTAACACTGAACCCTAACACTAACCCTAACTCTAACTCTAACTGTAACCATAACCCCTAATCCTAACCCTAACCTCTAACCCTAACTGTAACCCTAACCCTAATCCTAACACTAACTGGTCTAAAACTTAACATAACGCAACCCTACCTCTATCCCCACCCTTAACCCTAAACCTAACCCAAACCTACCCCTACACCTAACCCTAACCTAAGCCTAACCCACCCCTACCCCTACCCTTAACGTTAACCTGAAAACTCACCCAGCCTTTACCCCTAACCCTAGCCCTAGCCCAAGCCCCAACCCTAGCCCTAGCCATAGATCTAACCCTAGCACTAGCCCTAACCCTAACCCTAACCATGATGCTAAACTCTAACACCTAACCCTAACCCTAACCCAAACCAACCACAACCTCTAACCCAACCCTTAAAATTAACACTAACCTCAACCGTAAGCCTTTCCCTAGCCCTAGCATTAACCCTAACCCTAACCATAACCGACTCTAACCCTAACCCTAAAACTTTCCTAAACCCTATCTCTAAATCAGAACTCTAACCCTAACCCTGAACACTAACCCTAGCCGTAAGCTTAACCGAAACCTGACCCTAACCCTAACGCTAAACCTAACCCTAATCCTAACCCTAAACCGAACTCTAAACCTAATCTTAACCTTAACCCTAACCCTAAACCTAACCATAAACCTAACACTAACCCAACCCTAACCCTAACACTAAACCTAAAGCTAACACTATCCAAAACACCTAATCCTACCCTTAACCCTAACCTTAGCCTTAACTTTAACCAAATCTAACCCTAACACTAACCCCTAACCCCTAAACCTAACCCTAAACCTAACGCTAACAATAAGGCTAATGCTAACCCTACCGCTAACCCTAACCATAAACCCTGACACTGACCTTGACCCCAACCCTAACCCTAACACTAAACCTAACCCTAATGCTAACCCTAAACCCTAACCCTAACCCTAACCCTAAACCCTAACCCTAACCCTAAACCAAACCCTAAACCTAACCCCTAATCCTAACCCTAACCCTAACCCTAAACCTCTTATAACCCTAAAATTAAGAGTAACGCTAACCCTAACCCTAAACCTAACCCCTAAACCAAACACTAACCCTAACCCTAAACCCAACCCCTAATCCTAACCCTAACCCCAACACCTAACCCTAAACCTAACCATAATCCTAACCCTAAACCAACCCTAACCCTAACCAAAGCATAAATCTAACCCTACCCCCACACAAACCCCTAACCTTAACCCTAACTTAACCCTACCCCTACCTCTAACGCTAACACTAAAACTCACCCAACCCTAACCCTAACCCTAGCCCTAGTCCAGCCCTAACCATAGCCCTAGCACTAGACCCAACCTTACACCCAACTCTAAACCCTGACCCTGACTCTGACCCTGACCCTGACCCTGACCCTGACCCTAACCCTAAGCCTAACCCTAATGCTAAACACTAACACTAACACTAACCCTAACACTAACCCTAAACCCTAACCCTAACCCTAACCCTAACCCCTAAACCTAACCCTAACCCTAAAACCAACCCTAAACCTAACCCTAACCCCAACCCTAACCCTAACACCAACCCCAACGCTAACACTAACCCCAACCCTAACCCTAACCCTATCCCCCAAACCTAAACCTAACCCTATCCCTAACCCTAACCCTAATCCCACCCCAACCCTATCCCCCACCCAATCCCAACCCTAACCCCAACCCCAACCCTATCCCCCCACCCAATCCCAACCCTAACCCCAACCCCAACCCTAACCCTAACTCTAACCTCATCTTAACCCTAACCCTAACCCTAACACCTAACCTAACACTAACCGTAACCAAAACCCCTAACCCTAACCCTAACCCTAAACCAAATCCTAACCCTAAACCTAACCCTATACCTAACCCTATTCTCTAACTTTAACCCTAACCCTAAACCCAAGAGTAACGCTAGCCCTAACACTAACCCTTACCCTAACCCTAAACCAAAACCTAACCCTAAACCTCTTCTATCCCTAATCCTAAGAGTAATGCTAACCCTAACCCTAACCTTAAACCTAAACCTAAACCAAACCTTAACCCGAAACCTAATCCTAACCCTAACCCTAACCCTAAACCAAACCCAAACCCTAAGCTGAACCCCAACCCTAACCCTAAACCAAACCCTAACCCTAAACCTCTATCCCTAATCCTAAGAGTAACGCTAACCCTAAACCTAATCCAAACCCCTAAACCTAACCCCTAACACTAACCTTAACCGTAAACCCTATCCCTAACCATAACCCTAACAATAAACCTAATAATAACGCTCACCTTAACCCCAAACATAACCCCAACGTCAAACCTTCCCTAACCCTACCCTAATCCTAACCCTAGCCCTAGGCCTAACTCTAACCCTAACCCTAACTTAACCCTAACACATATTCTAGGCCTAAACTCTTTCCCTAAACCTAACCCCAAACCCTAATCCTAACCCTAACCCTAATCCCTAACCCTAACCTTAACCCTAACACTATCCCTAACTCTAACCCTAACCCCTAACCCTATCCCTACCCTTAACTCTAACCCTAACCATAACACTAAACATTAACCCCTAACCCTATCCCTAGACCTATCCCTAGCCCTAGCAGTAGCCCTAGTCTTAAACATATCCCTAGCCCTAACCCTAACCCTAACCCTAATCCTAACCATAACCCTAAACCAAATCCTAACACTAACCCTAACCCTAAGCAAATCCCCTAAACCTAACCCTAACCCTAAACCCTAACCCTAACCCTTAACCTAACCTAATCCTAAACCTAACACTAACCCTAACCCTAAACACTAACACTAACCCTAACTCTAACCCCTAAAGATAACCCTAACCCTAACCTTAACACCAACCCTAAACCTAAACCCTAACCCCAACACTAACCGTAACCCAACCCAAACCCTAACCTAACCTCAACCCTAACCCTAACCCTAACCACAACACTAACCCTAACCCCAAACCCAAACCTAAACCCAACCACATACCCAACGCTAACCCCAACCCCAATCCCAACATTAACCCCAAACTCAACCCTAACCCCAATCCCAACCCTAACCATAACTCTAACCCTAACCTTTAACCCTAACCCTGACCCTAGCGCCTAACCCTAACCCTAACACGAACCCTAACCCCTACCCTAACGCTAAATAGTAACGCTAACGCTAACCCTAATGCTAACCCTAACCCTAAACCCTACCGTGACCCTGACTCCTAACCCTAACCCTAACACTAACCCTAACTCTAATGCTAACGCTAACCCTATAACCTAACCCTAACTCTAACCTTAATCCTAAACCCTAACCCTAACCCTAACCCTAACACCTAACCTAACACTAACCGTAAGCAAAACCCCTAACCCTAACCCTAACCCTAACTCTAACGCTAACGCTAACCCTATAACCTAACCCTAACTCTAACCTTAATCCTAAACCCTAACCCTAACCCTAACCCTAACACCTAATCTAACACTAACTGTAACCAAAACCCCTACCCTAACACTAACCCTAAACCAAATCCTAACCCTAAACCTAACCCTATACTTAACCCTAATCACTAACCCTAACCCTAACCCTAAACCTAAGAGTAATGCTAGCCCTAACCCTAACCCCTAACCCTAAACCAAACCCTAACCCTAAACCTCTTCTATCCCTAATCCCAAGATAATGCTAACCCTAACCCCTAACCCCTAAACCTAACCCTAACCCTAACCCTAACCCCCAACCCCAACCCAACCACCCAACCCCAACACTAACCCCAACCCCAATCCAAATCCTAACCCCAACCCCAACACTAACCCCTACCCCAACCATAACACTAACTCTAACTATACCCCGTAACTCTAACCCTAACTCTATCCCTAACCTCTAACACTAACCCTAAACCTAAATCCTAACACTAACCCTAACGCTAATGCTAACACTAACGCTAACCCTAACCATAAACCCTGACCCGGACCATGACCCAGATCCTGACCCAGACCCCTGACCCTAACCCTAATACTAATCCTAACTCTAACGCTAACCCAAATCCCTAACCTTAACGCTAACCCTAAACCCTAACCATAATCCTCACCCTAACCGTAACCCTAACACCTAAACCTAACCGTAACCAAAACTCCTAACCCTAACCCTAACCCTAAACCAAACCCTAACTCTAAACCTAACCCTAACCCTAACTCTAACCAATAAATCTAACCCTAACCCTAACCCCTAACCCTAATCCTAACCCTAACCTCTAAACCTAACCCTAACCCTAACCGTAACACTAACACTAACCAAAACCCCTAACCATAACCGTAACCCTAACCCTAACCCAAACCTCTTCAAACCCTAAGCCTAAGAGTAACGCTAACCCTAACCCTAACCCTAAACCTAACCCTAACCCTAACCCTAACACCAACCCTAACCCTAACCCCAAACCTAACCCTAACCCTAACACCAACCCTAACCCCAACCCTAACCCCAACCCCAACCGCAACTGTAACCCTAACACCAACCCTAAACCTAACCCCAACCACAAACCTAACACTAACTCCTACCCCAACCCTAACCCTAATCCTAACCCCAACCCTAACCATAACCTAACCCTAAACCTAACCCTAAACTTATGCACACCCTGACCATAACACTCACCCCAACCCCTAACTTTAACCCTAAAACCCTAACCCGAATTCTAACCCTTACCTTAAACATAAACCATAACCATAACCATAACCCTAACCCTAGCCCTAGTCCTAGCCCTAATCCTATCTCTAGCCCTAACGATATCAGTAACACTACTCCTAATTCTAACCCTAACAAAAACCTAACCCAACCATAGCACTAACCTTAATTCCTGACCCCAACCCATTCCCATACAACTACCCCTAACCCTCACCTAAACCTTACCCATAACCGTAACCCTAATCCTAACCCTACCCCTACACTTACACCTAACCCTAAACCAACTTTAACCCTAACCCCAACCGTAGACCTTACCCTTATCTTAACCCTAACCCTAAACCTAATCCTAACACTAAACCGTAACCCCCAACCCTAACCCTTAACCTAACCCTAACCCAAGCCCTAAGAGTAACACTAACC
Source organism: Nanger dama (assembly GCA_917880005.1). Lineage (NCBI taxonomy): Eukaryota > Metazoa > Chordata > Mammalia > Artiodactyla > Bovidae > Nanger > Nanger dama. The sequence goes on along the minus strand of CAKJTW010000430.1, from coordinate 41,490 downwards.
TTAACACTAACACTAAACTAAAACTAACCCTAACCCTAATATTAACTGTAACCCTAACCCCAACCCTAGCCCTAACCCTATCCCTAGCCCTAACACTAACCCTAACACTAATCCTAAACAACAAAACCTAACACTAACCCTAACCATAACGCTAACCCTACAATAACCCTAAATCCTAACCCTAATCCTGACCCTAACCCTAACCACATCCCTAACTATAACCCAAACCCCAAGCCTAACCCTAACCCCAACCTTAACCCTATCCCTAACCCTACCCCTAACCCTTAACCCTAACACTAAGCCTGACACCTAAACCTAACCCCTAACCCTAACCGTAACCCTAACCCTAACCAAAACACCTAACCCTAACTCTAACCCTAAAGCTAAACCTCTTCTAACCCTAAACTTAAGGGTAATGCTAACCCCAACCTTAAACCTAACCCTAACCCTAACCGTAACCCTAAACCCAAACCTCTTCTAACCATAAACCTAAGAGTAACGCTATCCCTAACACTTACCCTAACCCTAACCGCAACCCTAACCCTAACACTAACACCAACCCTAAACCTAACACCTACCCCAACCCTAAACCTAACCCTAATCCTAACCCCTAAACCTAACCCTAACACTAAACTCTAAACCTAACCCTAACCCTAACAATAATCCTAATAGTAATGCTAACCTTAAACCTAAACCTAACCCCAACACCAACCTTACCCTAAACCTACCATCACCGTAACCCTAGCCCTAGGCCTAAATCCAACCCTAACCATAACTTCAACCCTAACACATATCCTAAGCCCAAACTCTTTCCCTAACCTTAACTCCAAAATCTACCCTAACCCTAACCCTAATTCCTAACCCTAACCTTAACCCTAACACTATCCCTAACACTAACCCTAACTCCTCACCCTATCCTTACTCTTAACTCTAACCCTAAACATAACACTAAACACTAACCCTAACCTAGCCCTAGCCCTAGCCCAATCCCTAGCCCTAGCACTTGCTCTATTCCTAAACCTATCCCTAACCCGAACCATAAACTGAACACTAACCCTAAACTAACACTAACACCAACCCTAACCCTAACTGTAACCCAACACTAACCCTAACCCCAACCCCAACGCTAACTTCAACCCCAATCCTAACTCTAACCCTAAAGCCAACCCTCACGCTAAACCCAAACCCAACCCTAAACCCAACCACAATCCCAAACCTAACCCCCAACCCAGTCCTAACCCTAACCTCAACCTCAACCTTAACCCCAAACCCAACCTTAACCCTAAACCTAACCCTAACATTAACCCCAAACACTAACCCTAAACCTAACACTAACCCAAAACCCTAACCCTAAACCTAACCCTAAACCTAATGCTAACTCTAACGGTAATGGTAACCCTAATGCTAACCCTAACCATAAACCTGACCCTGACCTCATCCTCACCCTAAACCTAACCCTAACAGTAACCCCTAACCCTAACACTAACCATAACCCCTAACCCTAACCCTAATCCTAACACTAACCCTAAACCAAACCCTAACCCTAAGCCTAACCCCAACACTAAGCCTAACCTTAAGCCCTAACCCCAACCCTAACCCTAAACCTCTCTAACCCTAAAGCTAAGAGTAATGCTAACCCTAAACCTATCCCTAACCCTAACCCTAAACCAAACCCTAAACATAACCCTAAACCTAACCTTAAACCAAACCCTAAACCTAACCCTAAACCTATCCCTAACCAAAACAACTAACCCTAACCCCTATCCCTAACCCTAACCCTAAACCTCTTCTAACCCAAAACCCAAGAGTAACGCTAACCCTAACCCTAACCCTAAGCCTAACCCTAACACTAACTGTAACTCTAACCCCTAACCCTAACCCTAACCCTAAACCGCTTCTAACCCTAAACCCAAGAGTAACGCTAACCCTAACCCTAACCCTAAACCAAACCCTAAAACTAACCCTAACCCTAAACCAAACCCCAAACTAAACCCTAAGACTATCCCTAACCAAAACTCTTAATCCTAATCCTATCCCTAACCCTAACCCTAACCCTAAATATCTTCTAACCCTAAACCTAAGAGTAACACTAACTCAAACCCTAACCCTAACCCTAACCCCTAACCCCCTAACTCTAACCATAACCCTAACCCTAACCCTTTCTAACCCCAAACCTAAGAGTAACACTTACCCTAGCCCTAACCCTAACCTTAACCCTAAACGAAACCCCAACCCTAACACCTAACCCTAACCCCAAACCCTAACCCTAAACCTCTTCTAACCCTAAACCAAAGAGTAACGCTAATCCTAAACCTAACCCTAACCCTAACACTAAACCAAACCCTAAACCTAACCCTAACACAATCCTTAACCAAAACACCTAACCCTAACCCTATCCCTAACACTAACTCTAATCCTACATATCTTCCTACCCTAAACATAAGAGTAATGCTAACTCTAACCTTAACCCTAACCCTAACTCTAAACCAAAATCTAATCCTAACACCTAACCATAACCCTAACCCCTAACTCTAACCCTAACCCTAACCCTCTTCTAACCCTAAACCTAAGAGTAACACTTACCCGAACCCTAACCATAAACTTAACCCTAAACCAAACCCTAACCCTATCCCTAACCCCTAATCCTAACCCCTAACCCTAACCCTAACCCTAAACCTATCCCCAACCCTAACCCTAACCCCTACCCCAACCCTAACCCTAACTCCCTAATCCTAACCCCTAACCCTAACCCTAAACCCTAAACCTAACAATAAACCTAATAGTAATGCTAACCTTAACCCTAAACCTAACCCCAACACCAACCCTACCCCTAACTCTACGCTAACCCTAACCCTATCCCTAGGCCTAACTCTAAACCTAACCCTAACTATAACTCTAACACATATCCTAAGCCCAAACTCTTTCCCTAACCCTAACCTCAAAACCTAACCCCTAAGCCAAATCCCTAACCCTAACCTTAACCCTAAACTATCCTTAACCCTAACCATAACCCCTCACCCTATCCCTACTCTTAACTCTAACACTAACCATAACACTAAACACTAACCCTAACCCTAGCACTAGCCCTAGCCCAATCCCTAGCCCTAACACTAGCCCTAGTCCTAAACCTATCAATAACCCGAACCATAAACTTAACACTAACCCTAAATTAACCCTAACACCAACCCTAACCCTAACTGTAACCCAACACTAACCATAACCCCAACCCCAACGCTAACTTCAACCCCAATCCTAACCCTAACCCTAACCGTAACCCTAAACCTAACCATAACCCGAAACCCAACCCTAAGCCCAACCACAATCCCAACCCTAACCCCAACCCAAGTCCCAACACTAACCTAAACCACAACCTTAACCCCAACCCCAAACTGAACCCTAACCATAACCCTAACGCTATCCCCTAACACTAACCCTAAACCTAACCCCCTAACGCTAACCCTAACACTAACCCTAACACCTAACTCTAAACATAACCCTAAAACTAATGCTAACCCTAACGCTAATGGTAACCCTAACACTAACCCTAACCATAACCCTGACCCTGACCCTAACCCCAAACCTAACCCTAACTGTAACTCTAACCCTAAAGCTAACCCTAAACACTACCCCTAACCATAACCCTAAACGAAACCCTAACCCTAAACCTAACCCTTACTTTAACCCTAACCCCTAACCCAAACCCTAAACCTTTTCTAACCCTACACCTAAGAGTAATGCTAACCCTAACCCTAACCCTAAACTTAAACCTAAACCAAACCCTAACCCTAACCCTAAACCAAACCCTAATCCTAAGCCTAACCCTAACACTAACCCTAACCCCTAACCCTAACCGTACCCTAAACCTCTTCTTACCCTAAACCCAAAGTAACACTAACCCTAAATCTAACCCTAACCCTAACCCTAAACTAAACCCTAAACATAACCCTAACCCTAACACTAACAATAACCCTAAGCCCAATCCCTAACCCTAACCCTAAACTTCTAACGCTAAACTTAACAGTAATGCTAACCCTAAACCTAACCCTAACCCTAACCCTAAACCAAACCCTAAAACTAACCCTAACACTATCCCTAACCTAAACACCTCACCCTAACCCTATCCCTAACCCTAACCGAACCCTAAACCTCTTCTAACCCTAAACCTAAGAGTAACGCTAACCCTAACCCTAACCCTAAACCAAACCCTAACCCTAAGCCTAACCCCAACACTAAGCCTAACCCTAAGCTCTAACCCTAACCCTAACCCTAAACCTCTTCTAACCCTAAACCTAAGAGTAACGCTAACCCTAAACCTACCCCTAAACCTAACCCCTAAACCAAACCCTAAACCTAACCCCAAACCTAACCCTAAACCAAACCCTAAACCTAACCCCTAAACCTATCCCTAGCCAAAACCCCTAATCCCTAACCATATCCCTAACCCTAACCCTAACCCTAAACCTCTTCTAACCCAAAACCTAAGAGTAACGCTAACCGTAAACCGAACCCTAAACCAAACACTAACCCCAAGCGTAACCCCTAACAGTAACCCTAACTCTAACCCCTAACCCTAACCCTAACCCTAAACCGCTTCAAAACCTAAACCTAAGAGTAACGCTAACCCCAACCCTAACCCTAAACCAAACCCTAAACCTAACCCTAACCCTAACCCTAAACCAAACCCTAAACCTAACCCTAACAATATCTCTAACCAAAACCTCTAACCCTAACCCTATCCCTAACCCTAACCCTAACTATCTTCTAACCCTAAACCCAAGAGTAACATTAACTCAAACCCTAACCCCTAACCCTAACCCCTAACTCTAACCCTAACCCTAACCCTTCTAACCCTAAACCTAAGAGTAACACTCTACCCAAACCCTAACCCTAACCCTAAACCAAACCCTAACCCTAAGCCTAAACCTAACACTAACCCTAACCCCTAACCCTAACCGTAACCCTAAACCTCTTCTTACCCTAAACCTAACAGTAACGCTAACCCTAAATCTAACCCTAACCCTAACCTAAACCAAAGCCTAAACATAACCCTAACCCTAACACTAACCCTAACCCTAAACCCTATCCCTAACCCTAACACTAAACCTCTTCCAACCCTAAACCAAAAGAGTAACGCTAACCCTAAACCCTAACCCTAACTCTAACCCTAACCCTAAACCAAACCCTAAAACTAACCCTAACCAAAACCCCTATCCCTAACCGTATTCCTAACCCTAACCCGAACCCTAACCTCTTCTAACCCTAAACCTAAGAGTAATGCTAACCCTAACCCTAACCCTAAACCAAACCCTGACCCTAACCCCAACTTTAACACTAACCCCTAACCCTAACACTAACACTAACCGTAACCCTAACCCTAATCATAACCCTAAAACTAACCCTAACCCTAACCCTAACCTAACCCTAACACTAACCCTAAATTCTAACCCTAACACTAACCTTAATCCAATCCTAACTCTAACCCTAACTCCAACCAATACCCCTACCAGTACCCCTTCCCCTAACCCCCTAACCCTAACTCTAACCCTAGCCCCTAATCCTGACTCTAACCTTAATGCTAACACTAAACCCTAAACTATCCCTAACCTAACCCTAACCCTAATAAACTAAATCTAACCCTAACTTTATTCTAATGCTAACCCTAAACCTAAACCTCTTCTACACTCAACCTAACAGTAACGCTAACCCTAAACCTAACCGTAACCCCAAACCCACCCTAACCCTAACCCTAAACCTAAACCCTAACCCTAAACCTAAACCCTAACCCTAACCCTAACCCTAAAGCCCAACCCTTACACTAACCCTAGCTTGGAGAACTAGCCTCAGCCCTAGCCCCAGGACTAGCCCTAGCCTTATTCCTAAACCTAGCCCTAACCCTAACCCAACTTAACCCAAACCCTAAACCTAACCTCAATTCATAACCTAACCCCTTAATCCTAACACTAACACTAACCCTAACCCTAATCTAAGCAACTAACCCCTTCCATTACACTAACCCTAACACTAAACCTAAATCCTAACCCTAACCCTAATGGTACACCCTAACCGTAACCCTAACCCAACCCTAACCCTAACCCAAACCCCAACACATACTGCTACCCCCTACCCCTAAACCCAAAACGTAATCCTAACTCTAACCATAAGCCTAACCCCTAACCCTAGCTCTAAATCATACCCTAAACCGAAACCACTTCTAACCCTAAACCTAAGAGTAATGCTAACCCTAACCCTAACCTTAACCCTAACCTCAACCCAAACCCTAAACCCTAACCGCACCCTATCCCTAACCCTATCCATAACCCCTATTCTAACCCTAAACCAAAACCTCTTCGAACCCTTATCCTAACCGTACTCTAACCCTAACCCTAAACCTAATCCTTTCCCTAACCCCAACCCCAACCCTAAACCTATACCTACCCTAACCATAAACCTAACCCTAACCCTAACCCTAACACCTACCCTTACCCATACCCCTACCCCTACCCCTAACCCAACCCTAACCCTTACCCTAATGCTAACTTTAACACTAACCATTACCCTAAATCTAACCTAGCCCTAAATCTAAACCTAAGCCTATCCCTAATCCTATTCCTAAATCCTAAACCCTAACCCTAACCTTAACCCTAGCACTAAACACTAACCCTAACCCTAAGTCTACCCTAACCCTAAGCCTGCCCGTAGCCCTAGGGCTAAATGTAACCCTAACCCTAACTTTATCCCTAACACCTATTCTAAGCCTAAACCCTTTTCCTAACCCTAACACTAACCCCAAACCCTAACCCTGACCCTAAACCTAATTCCTAACCATAACCCTAACCCTAACTCTATGCCTAACCCTAACCCTAACCCTAACCCCTAACGCTATCCCTACCCTTAACTCTAACCCTAACCATAACACTAAACACTAACCCTAACCCTTTCCCTAAACCTAGCCCTAGCCCCTAGAATTAGCCCTAGTCCTAAACCTATCCCTAGCCCTAACCATAAACCAAACACTAAACCTAATCCCTAATCCCTAACCCTAACCCTCACCCTAACCCAAAATCATAACTCTAACCCTACCCTATACCTTAACCCTAACCCTAACTCTAACCTTAAACACTAAACCGTAACAATAACCCTAACCCTAACCCAACCCTAACCCTAACCATGACCCTAAACACAACCGCTAACCCTATTCCTCCCCTTAACCCTAACCCTAAACCAAACCCTAACCATATCCCTAAACCCTAAATCCTAACCCTAACACTAAACACTAACTTTAACCCTACCCCTAACCAAACCCTAACCCTAAACCTAAACCTAACCCTAAATCTAACTCCCTAACCCCTAACCCTATCCCAACCCTAACCCTAACCCCAACACCAACCCTAACCTTAACCTAACCCCTAACCCCTAACCCTAACAGTAACTGTAACCTTAACTCTAACCCTAATCCTAACCCTATATCCTAACCCTAACCCTAACCCCTAAGCCGAACCCTAAACCTAACCCTAGCCTCAATCCTAAACCCAAACCTAATCCTAAACCTAAACCTAACCCTAACCCTAAACCTAAACCTAACACTAACCAAAACCCCTAATCCTACCTCTAACCCTAACACTAACCTTAACTTTAACCCAACCGCAACCCTAACCCTAACCCTAACCTCAATCCCTAACCCTAACCCTAACCCCTGAACCCTAACCGTCAATCTGACCCTAAACACTAATCCTAACCCTAGTCCTAACCCCTAACACTAGCCCTAACACTAACCATAACCCTAACCCCTAACACTAACTCAAAACCTAACACTAAACACTAACCCTAACCCTAACCCTAAAACTTAACACTAACTCTAACTGTAACTCTAACCCTAACCCTAAACCCAACACTTAACCCTAAATCTAATCCTAACACTAACCCCCAAACCTAACCCTATACCTAACCCTAAACCTAACACCAACTATAAACCTAACCCTAACCCGAACCAAAACCCGAACCCCAACCACAATCCCAACCTTAACCCCAACACCAATCCCAGCACTAACACCAAGCCCAACCCTACCCCTAACCCAAACCTAACCCTAACCGTAACCATCAACTCCTAACCCGAAACCTAACTCTAACCCTAACACATAACCCTAACCCTATCCCTAATTCTAACCCCTAACCCTAACCCTAACCCTAAACCTAATGCTCACCCTAAAGCTAAAGTTAACCCTACATTAAAACTAACCCTAACCATAACACTAACCCCAACCCCAACCCTAACCCTACCCCAACCCTAACCCTAACCCTAACCCCTTCCCATGACCCTAAACCTAACCCCTAACCCTAACCATAACACTAACCCTAACCCCTAAACCTAAACCTAACGTTAACTCTAAAGGTAACGTTAACACTAACGCTAACCCTACCCCTAAACCCCTGACCTTGACCCTGACCCTAACCCAAACCCGAATCCTAACACTAACCCTAACACTATGGCTACCCTAAACCCTAACCCTAACCCTAACCCTAAACCCTAACCCTAACCCTAATCCTAACCCTAAACCCTAACCTTTACCCTACCCACCAAAACCCTAACCGTCTCATGCCCTGACTTAACCCACTCTGCAATCCCAACCAGTCCCCAGGCCCGGACCTCTAATCCCACCTAATCTGGTCCCCACCCCTATCCCCAACTTAATCCAGTCCTTAATATTTGTTCTAATCCCTAAATTTGTTTTAATGAATTCCACCTTGCCTTACCTTCAACATTAGTCTCCTAACCATATTTGTCTCAACTTAACTTTCAACCCCTAAATTCACTCACCTCCAACACACACCTCCACTTCCTAACTCCTAATCTCTAATTCCATCTCACTCCTAAATTTGTCTGCCATCCCTAAATCTCCATTAACGCAACCTATCCCTAACCCCAACCCAAATGTCAGGCCAGGCCAGCCTAGCTGCCAGGCTGGCTACTAGGCCTAGGCCAGGCTAGGCCTAGGCCAGGGGCCAGGCCAGGATCCTGCCAGGAGCCAGGGCCAGGCCAGGCCAGGCTCACGGCCAGGCCAGGCTGTTCAGGCTGGGTCAGCTAGGGCAGGGCCTGGGGGGGCAGGGCCAGGGCTGACTGGGCCTCCAGGCTCAGGGCCACAGTGCCAAGCTAGGCTAGGGCCAGCCCTGCCAGGGACCAGCTCTAGGTCAGGCCCTAGTGTCAGGCCCTGACTGGGATCAGCGCTGTTCTTCTGGGATAGGGCCAGGGGCCAGCGCCAGCGCCAGGCCAGGGGCCAGGGGCCATGGCCTGGCTTCAGGTCAGGCCAGCCTTGGAGTCAAGGCCTATTTTAGGCTTGTGACTGTGTCAGGCCAGGCCACGGCCAGGCTTCAAGCCAGGCCAGGGCAAATGCTTAGGCCTAGGCTTAGGACTAGGCCAGGCCAGGCCTATGTCAGGCTTTGTGCCAGCCTAGGGCCAGCCATAGTGTTCAGGCTTAGTGTTAGATCTGCCTAGTTAGGTCAGGTCAGGGTCAGGGCTTTAGGGGTAGGTTAGATGCTAGTGGTTAACGTTTATCTTTAGAGTTAATCGTTAGGTTTAGGCCTAGGTTAGGTTAGTGTTATGGTTAGGGTTAGGGGTTAGGCTTAGGGTCATGGGAAGGGCTAGGGTTAGGCTAGGTTGGGGTAGGGGTTAGGTTGGGGCTGGGGTTAGGTGTTATGGTTAGGGTTAGTTTTAATGTAGGGTTAACTTTAGCTTTAGGGTGAGCATTAGGTTTAGGTTAGGGTTAGGGGTTAGGCTTAGAATTAGGGATAGGGTTAGGGTTATGTGTTAGGTTAGAGTTAGTTTCGAATAGGGGTTACGGTTGCGGTTAGGTTTAGGTTTGGGTTAGGTAGGGTTGGGCTTGGTGTTAGTGCTGGGATTGGTGTTGGGGTTAAGGTTGGGATTGTGGTTGGGGTTCGGGTTTTGGTTCGGTTAGGTTAGGTTTAAAGTTGGTGTTAGGTTTAAATAGGTATAGGGGTTAGGTTTAGGGTTAGTGTTAGGATTAGATTTAGGTTAAGTGCTGGTTTAGGGTTAGGTTAGAGTTATGCTAGAGTTAGTGTTAAGTTTTAGGGGTTAGGTTAGGTTAGTGTTTAGTGTTAGGTTTTGAGTTAGTGTTAGTTAGGGTTATGGTTAGTGTTAGGGCTAGTGTTAGGCTTAGACTAGGGTTAGATTAGTGTTTAGGGTCAGATTGACGGTTAGGTTCAGGGGTTAGGTTAGGTTAGGGATTGAGGTTAGGTTTAGGTTAGGGGTGCCTTTGCTAAAGCAGTTAAGGGTTAGTGTTAGGTTAGAGGTAGGATTAGGGGTTTTGGTTAGTCTTAGTTTAGGTTTAGGTTAGGTTAGGTTTAGGTTTAGGGATTAGGTTTAGGCTTTAGGATTGAGGCTAGGGTTAGGTTTAGGGTTCTGGCTTAGGTTAGGGGTTAGAGTTAGGATATAGGTTAGGATTAGGGTTAGAGTTAAGGTTGTTGGAGTTACTGTTAGGTTAGGTTAGGTTAGTTAAGGTTAGGGGGTTGGTGTTGGGTTAGGGGGTTAGGCTGGGATAGGGTTAGGTTAGGGGTTAGATTTAGGTTAGGTTTAGGTTTAGGGTTAGGGTTTGGTTAGGGGTAGGGTTAAAGTTAGTGGTTTAGTGTTAGGTTAGGATTTTAGGGCTTATGGATATGGTTAGGGTTTGCCTAGGTTAGGGGTTAACGGGAGGAATAGGGTTGAAGCGGTTGTGTTTAGGGTCATGGTTAGGGTTAGGGTTGGAGTTAGGGGTTAGGGTTATTTTCTGGTTTAGTGTTTATGGTTGATAGGGTTAGGTTAAGGTATAGGAGTAGGAGTTAGAGTTATGATTTTGGGTTAGGTGAGGGTTAGGGTTAGGGATTAGGATTAGGGATTAGGTTTAGTGTTTGGTTTATGGTTAGGGCAGGGGGAGGGTTTAGGACTAGGGCAGCATTCTAGGGTCAGGAGCCAGGTTTAGAGAAAGGGTTAGGGTTAGTGTTTAGATGTTATGGTTAAGGGTTAGATAAGGGTAGGGATAGCGTTAGGGGTTTAGGTTAGAAATTGGGTTAGGGTTAGGCATAGAGAGTTAGGGTTAGGGCCATGGGTTAGGGATTAGGTTTAGGGTCAGGGTTAGGGTTTGGGGTTAGTGTTAGGGTTAGGAAAAGGGTTTAGGCTTAGAAGAAATGTTAGGGATAAAGTTAGGGTTAGGGTTACATTTTAGCCCTAGGGCTACGGGCAGGCTTAGGTTAGGCAGAGACTTAGGGGTTAGGGGCTAGGTGTTTAAAAAGCAGGTTGCCAGGTTAGGTTTGTGATTTCCAGGAACAGGGATTAGGACAGGCTTAGGTTGATTTAGGGCCAGGTTAGATTTAGGTACGGTTGTGTGTTAAAGTTAGCATTAGGGTAAGGGTTAGGTTGCTAGGGGTAGGTAGGGGTATGGTAAGGGTAGGTGTTAGGTTAGGTTAGGTTAGTTTATGGTTAGGTAGGCATAGGTTTAGGGTTGGGGCTAAATAGGAAAGGATTAGGTTTAGGTTAGTTTAGAGTACGGTTAGGATAAGGGTTCGAAGAGGTTTTGGTTTAGGTTAGAATAGGTTAAGTGGATAGGGTTAGGGATAGGGTACGGTTAGGGGGTTTAGGTTTGGCTGAGGTTAGGTTAAGGTTAGGGGGTTAGGGTTAGCATTACTCTTAGGTTTAGGGTTAGAAGTGGTTTCTATTTAGGGTATGATTTAGAGCTAGGTTAGGGTGTTAGCGAGTGGTTAGAGTTAGGATTACGTTTTGGGTTTAGGTAGCAGTATGTGTTGGGGTTTGGGTTAGGGGGGGTTAGGGTTGGGTTAGGTTACATGTTGGGGTGTACCATTAGGGTTAGGTTAGATTTAGGTTTATGTTAGGGTTAGTGTAATGTAAGGGTTTGGTTATTGCTAGATTAGGTTAGGTTGTGTGTTAGTGTTAGGATTAAGGGTTAGTTATGAATTGAGGTTAGGTTTAGGTTTGGGTTGTTGGGTTAGGTTGTGGGGCTAGGTTTAGAATAAGGCTAGGCTAGTCCTAGGGCTAGGGCTGAGGCTAGTTTTCAAGCTTTAGGTTAGTGTAAGGTTAGGCTTCAGGGGTTAGGGGTTAGGTTAGGCTTAGGCTTAGGTTAGGTTTAGGTTTAGGGTTAGGGTTAGGGTGGGTTTGGGGTTACGGTTAGGTTTAGGTTACGTTACTTGTTAGGTTGAGTGTAGAAGAGGTTTAGGGTTTAGGTTAGCATTAGAATAAAGTAGGGTTTAGATTTAGTTTATTAGGGTTAGGTTAGGTTAGGGATAGCTTAGGGTTTAGTGTTGGGGCATTAAGGTTAGAGTCAGGATTAGGGCCAGGGTTAGAGTTAGGCGAGTTAGGGAAGGCACTGTAGGGTATTGGTTGAGTTAGGTTAGAGTTAGGATTGGACAAGGTTAGTGTTAGGTTAGAATTTAGGTTAGTGTTAGGTTAGGTTAGGTTAGGTTGTGTTAGTTTTAGGTTATGATTAGGGTTAGGTTACGGTTAGTGTTAGTGTTAGGGTTAGGTTAGTGTTAAAGTTGGGGTTAGGGTCAGGTTTGGGCTTAGGTTAGGGTTAGGTTAGCATTACTCTTAGGTTTAGGTTAAAGAGGTTAGGGTCTGGGTTAGGTTAGGAATACTTAAGTTAGGATAGGGGTTTTGGTTAGGTTAGTTTTAGGTTTGGCTTAGGCTAGGCTAGAGTTAAAGAAGTCAGGTTAGCTACATTTCCTTGGTTTAGGTTGAAGAGGTTTAGTGTTAGGTTAGGGATAGGCTTAGGTTAGGTTAGTGTTAGGTTAGGCTATGTTTAGGCTTTGGTTTAGGTTAGGTTAGGTTAGATTCTAGGGTTAGCGTTACTGTTAGGTTTAGGTAAGAAGAGAATAGGTTACGGTTAGGTTAGGGGCTAGGTTTAGTGTTAGGTTTAGGCTTAGGTTAGTTTTTATTTTAGGTTAGGTTAGGGGCTTTGGGTAAGTGTTACTCTTAGGTTTAGGTTAGAAGAGGGTTAGGTTAGGTTAGAGTTAGGGGTTAGGTTAGGGTTAGGGTTTGAGTTAATGTTACTTTTAGGTTTAGGGTTAGAAGATAGTTAGGGTTAGGTTAGGTATAGTTAGGGTTAGAGGTTTTGGTTAGAGTATATTGTTAGGGTTAGGTTTAGGGTTTGGTTTAGGGTTAGGTTAGGGTTAGGTTTAGGGTTTGGTTTAGGTTAGGTTAGGCGTTACTTTTAGGCTTAGGTTCTTGGAAGCGGTTTAGGGTTAGGGTTAGGTTAGGGTTAGAGTTAGGTTACTGTTAGGTTACGCTTTAGGTTAGTGTTTGGTTTAGAATTGCTTTTACGGTTAGCGTTACTCTTAGGTTTGGGTTAGAAGAGGTTTAGGTTAGGTTAGGTTAGGGATAAGGGTTAGGATTAGGTTTTGGCTAGGATAGGTTTAGGTTAGGTTTAGGGTTTGGTTTAGGTTAGGTTTAGGTTAGGTTTAGGGTTTGGCTTAGGTTAGGCTTAGGGTAGGTTTAGGGTTAGGTTGCTACTCTTGTAGGTTTAGGGTTAGAAGAGGTTTAGGGTTAGGTTAGGTTAGAGCTAGGTTAGGCTTAGTGTTAGGTTAGGCTTAGGTTAGGCTTGGCTTAGGTTAGGGTTAGGGTTAGCGTTACTTTTAGGTTTAGGTTAGAAGAGGTTTAGGGTTCAATAGGGTTAGGATAGGGTTAGGGTGAGGTGTTTAGGTTAGGGATAGTGTTAGGTTATTTTAGGTTTGGTTTAGGTTAGGTTAGGGTTAGGTTTAGGTTAGCATTACTGTTAAGTTTAGCGTTAGAAGAAGTTTAGGGTTAGGGCTAGGATTAGCTTTAGGTTATTGTTAGTGTTAGGTTGTGTTTATGTTTAGGTTTAGTTTAGGTTAGGGGTAAGGCTAGATTTAGGTTATGTTACTCTAGGCTTTAGGCAACAAGAGGTCTAGGTCACAGTTAGGTTAGGGGTTAGGGTTAGTGTAGGGTTAGGCTAGGAGTTAGGGTTTGCTTTGGGTTAGGTTAGGCGTTTTGGTTTAGGTTTAAGGTTAGGGTTAGGGTTAGGGGTTAGCATTACCTTAGGTGTAGGGTTAGAAATTTTTTAGGTTAAGGGCTTAGGTTTAGGGGTTAGGTTAGAGAAGGGTTAGGGCTTAGGGTTAGGGTTTGGCTTTAGGCTAGTGGTTAGGGGGTAGGGTTTTGGGGTTAGGTTATTAGGGTTAGGGTCACAGTTAGGTTAGGGTTTAGATTAGGTCAGGTCAGGCTTATGGCTAGGTTAGCATTAGGGTTACCATTAGCGCTAGGGTTAGCAGATCTGTTTTAGGGTTAGGTTTAGAGTTATGTGTTAGGGTTAGTGTTAGGTTTTAAAGGTTAGGGTTAGGTTTAGGGTTAGTGTTAGGGGTTAGTATTAGGAGAGGTTTAGGGTTAGTTTGGGGTTGGGGTTAAGGTTGTGGTTTAGGTTAGTGTTGGACTGAAGGCTGGGGTTAGGTTGGGATTGTAGTTGGGCTTAGGGTTGGGTTTGGGGCTAGGGTGAGGGTTAGGAGGTTAGGGTTAGGGGTTAGGATTGGGGGCTGGAAGAAGTGTTGGGGTTGGGGTGATGGTTAGTGTTGGGTTAAAGCTAGGGTTAGGGTTGGTGTTAGGGTTAATTTAGGGCTAGGTTAAGTTTATAGCTCGGGGTTATGGATAGGTTTAGGACCAGGGCTAGTGCTAGGGCTAGGATTGGGCTTGGGCTAGGGCTAGGGTTATGCTTAGTGTTTAGTGCTATATTTAGTGTTAGAGTTAAGAGTAGTGGGATAGGGTGAGGGAGTTAGGGTTAGGGTTAAGGATAGTTTAGGTAAAGGTTAGGTTAGGGATAGGATATATTAGGGTTAGGCTTTGAGGTTAGGTTTAGGAAAAATAGTTTAGGGGCTAGGGGATATGTATTAGAGGGTTATAGCTAGGCTAGGGGTAGAGTTAGGCCCAGGATTGGGTTAGGAGTAAGCGTAGGCTAGTTAGGTAGGGCTGGTGCTGGGGTTAGCCTAGGCTTCAGGTTAGGGGTATCATCATTAGGTTTTATTGCTAGGTTTAGGGCTAGGCTTAGGCTTTAGGGCTAGGATTAGTTAGTGTTAGGCCACACTAGGCTAGTTAGGGGTTAGGTTGTGATAGGTTTAGGGCTAGGGGGTTGGGTATGGGTTAGGATTAGGTTTAGGTTAGGGTTAGGGCATGGTTTAGGCCTGGTTTAGGGTTGGTCTGCAGTGTTACTCTTAGGCCTAGGTTAGGAAGAGGTTTGTTGGGTTAGGAGGTTAAAGGTTAGGTGTTAGGATTAGTTTGGGGTTAGGGTTGGGGGTTAGGGGCAGGTAAGGGGTGAGTTACCTTAGGTTTAGGTAGGAGGATATGTGCTTAGAGTTAGTGCTAGGGATAGTTAGGGCTAGGTGTTATAGGTTAAGGATTGTGTTAGGTTAAGTATAGGTTAGGCCTAAGGTTCAGGTTTAGGTTTAGGTTTAAGATTAGTGTTAGGCTTAGGATTAGGGTGTTAGAAGAGCTTTAGGCTTAGGTTTTAGGTTAGGTTAGATGTTAGGTTTAGGGGGTTGGCTTAGGTTAAGGTTAGGCTAGGCTAGGGTAGGGGTACCTTAGGTTTAGGGTTAGGAAAGGGCTAGGGTAGGGTCATGGTTAGAGTTAGGGTTGGTTAGGGTTAGGCTAGGGTTTACTTAGTGTTAATAAAAGTTACTTCTTAGGTCTAGGGGTTAAAGCTATTTAGGCTAGGGTTAGGGTTAGGGTAGGATTAGGTTAAGAGTGTTAGGTTTAGGTTAGGCTTAGTGTAGTATTAGGGGGTTGGTTTAGGTTAGGGTCAGTTTTAGGCTTTGGCTTTAGGTTAGGGTTAGGGTTAGTGCTTCTGCTTAGGTTTAGGCTTATTGGCGGTTTAGGTTAGGTTAGGTTAGGGGTTAGAGCTACAGCTAGTGTTAGTGTTAGCTTTGGGTTAGGTTTAGGGTTAAGGTTACTCTAGGGTTTTGGGTTGTAGGGTTTAGGTTAGGGGTTAGGTTGGATAGGGTTAGGTTGTTGTGTTTTGGTTAGGGATAGGTTTAGGTTTAGGTTTAGGGTTTGGTTTAAGGTGAGGTTTAGGTTTAATTTTAGGGTTTGGGGTAGGGATATTTTAGGTTAGGTTAGGGATAGGTTTTAGGGTTAGCATTACTCTAGGCTTAGGGTTAGAAGGTTTAGGTTAGGGTTTTAGGTTAGGCTTTTAGTTAAGGTTAGTTCTAGTGTTAGGTTTAGCTTAGGTTAGGTTTTGTTTTAGGTTAGTGCTAGGATTAGGGTAGGGTTAGGTTTATGGTTAGAGTTAGGTTAGGGTTACTGTTAGGTTATATTTAGGGGTGAGTAATGAGGGTCAGGGTCAGGTTTATGGCTAGGGTTAGCATTAGGGTACCATTACTGCTAGAGTTACATTAGGTTTAGGTTAGGGGATTTAGGTTGGGGTTTTGGGGTTAGTGTTAGGTTTAGGTTAGGGTTAGCTTAGTGTTAGGGGTTAATGTTAGGGTTAGGTTTAGGGTTAAGGTTGGGCTTGGGGTTAGGGTTGAGGCTGAGGCTAGGTTAGGACTGGGTTGGGGGCTAGGGTTTGGGGATTATGGCTAGGTCTAGGTTGGCTTTGGGCCTAGTGTGAGGGTTGGCTTTAGGGCTAGGCGTTTGGATTGGGGCTGAAGTTAGTGCTGGGACTGGGGTTAGGTTAGTGCTAAGTACAGTTAGGTTAGGGTTGGTGTTAGCCTAGTTTAGGGCTAGTGCTAGCTTATGGTTCAAGTTAGGGATAGGCTTAGAGGGCCAGTGCTAGGGCTAGGATTGGGCCAGGCCTTAGGGCCAGGGTTAGGGGCTATGTTTAGTGTTATGTTTAGGGTTAGAGCTAAGAGTAAGGATAGGTGAGTGGTTAGGGCTAGGGCTAGGGATAGTATTAGGGGTTAAGTGTTAGGGTTAGGGATTAGGTTAGGGTTAGGGTAGATTTTGGAGTTAAGGTTAGGGAAAGAGTTTAGGCTTAGATATGTGTTAGGGGTTGAAGTTATGGTTAGGGTTAGATTTAGCCTAGGGCTAGGGTTACGGTGATGGTAGGTTTAGGGTAAGGTTGGTGTTGGGGTTAGGTTTAGGTTTAAGGTTAGCATTACTATTAGGATTATTGTTAGGTTAGGTTAGGTTTAGAGTTTAGTGTTAGGGTTAGGTTTAGGGTTAGGATTTAGGGCTAGGTTTAGGTTGGGGTAGGTGTTAGTTTAGGTTGGTGTTAGGTGTTAGGGTTAGGGCTATGCGGTAGGTTAGGTAAGTGTTAGGGATAGCGTTACTTTAGGTTTATGGTTAGGAAGAGGTCATAGGCTTAGGTTAATGTTAGGTTAGGGGTTAGGCTTAAGGTTGGAGCTAGCATTTCCCTTAAGTTTAGGTCTTAGAAGAGGCTTAGGCTTTGGGTTAGAGCTAGGTTAGGTGTGTTAGTTAGGCTAGGTGTTACGGCTAGGGTTAGGGTTGAGGCTTAGGTGTCAGGCTCTAGGATTAGGTTAAGGGTTAGGTGCTAGGCTTAGGATAGCCCTAAGGTTAGGGTTAGGCTTAGGCTGGGGCTTGGGTTATAGTTAGGTTGTGCCTAGGCTAGGTCAGGACTAGGTTAGGATTTAGGGGCTATTGTAGGGCTAAGCGCCATGGTTAGGCTAGTGCTGTAGTATTGGTTAGGCCTAGGATTAGTAGCTAGGCTTAGTAAGTTAGGCCAGGGGTGGGTTAGGGCCTAGCCAAGGGTTAGAAGCTACAGTTAATATTAGGGCTAGGTTATTTTTATTTAGTGTTAGTGCTAATGTTAGTGCTACCTTAGGGTTTTGGTTAGGTTAGGTTAAGGGTTAGGGTTAGGGTTACTGTTTAGTGTTAGGATTAGGTTTAGGTTAGGTTAAGATAAGGGTAAGGTCTAGGGTTAGAAGTAGGGTTTAAGTTGGTTTAGGGTTAGGTGTAAGTGTAGGGGTAGGGTTAGGATTAGGGTTACAGTTATGGGGTAATTTAGGTGAGGGCTAAGGGCAGTTGTATGGGAATGTGGCTGGGGTCAGGTTAAGGTTAAGTTGCTATGGTTGGGTTAGGTTTTTTGTTAGGGTTAGAATTAGGATTAGTGTTACTGCTATCACTAGGGCTAGAGTAGGATTAGGGCTAGACTAGGGCTAGGGTTAGGTTATGGTTATGGTTATGGTTTATGTTTAGGGTAAGGGTTAGAATTAGGTTGGTTTAGGGTTAAAGTAGCCTGGATGTGAGTGTTATGGTCCGGGTGTGTATAAGTTTAGGGTTAGGCTCTAGGTTAGTTATGTTACGGTTAGGTCTTAGGATTAGGTTAGGCTAGGGTCAGGGAGTTAGTGTTAGGTTTGGGGTTAGGCTAGGCTTGGCTTGGTGTTAGGGCCACAGCTGGAGTTGGGGTCAATAGGGTTAGGGTTGGGGTTAGGTTGGTGTTAGGGTTAGGGGGTTAGTTGGGCCTAGGGTTAGTTGGTGCTAGGCTAGGCTAGGTCAGGCTTTAGGTTAGGTTAGGCTAACGCCACCTTAGGCCTAGGGTCTTAAGAGGCTCTGGGTTAGGCAGGGTTACGGTGCCATGGTTAGGGCTCTTGGTTAATGTTAATGTTACTTGCTAGGGGTTAGGGTGGCTTAGAGGCTAGGGCCTTAGGATTAATGCTAGGGGTTAGGGTAGGCTGTATTTACTGCTTAGAGCTAGGGTTAGGCTAAGGGTTTGAGCTAGGCTTTGGCTTCTAGGTTAAACTTAGGCTAGGAGCCTTGGCCACGGCTAGGTCTAAGTGCTAATGGTCACCAGCTAGGTGAGGATTATGGTTAGGTTTAGGTTAGCGTGAAGGCTAGGATCTGGGTTAGCGTTAGAGCTAGATTAGTATTAGGTTAGGGTCAGGGTCTGGGCCTGGATCTGGGTCATGGTCCGGGTCAGGGTTTATGGTTAGGTTAGCGTTAGTGTTAGCATTAGCGTTAGGCTAGCGTTAGGATTTAGGTTTAGGTTAATGTTAGAGGTTAGGGTATAGAGTTAGGGGTTAGAGTTACGGGGTATAGTTAGAGTTAGTGTTATGGTTGGGGTAGGGTTAGTGTTGGGAATGGGGTTAGGATTTCCACTGGGGTCAGGGTTAGTGCTAGGATTAGGGGTGGGGGTTGGGGTTAGGGGTTAGGTTAGGTTAGGTTTAGGGGGTTAGGTTAGGGGCTAGTATTATCTTAGGATTAGGGCTAGAAGAGGTTTAGGATTAGGGCTGGGTTTAGGCTAGGTTAGGGCTAGGGCTAGTTAATAAGGTTTAGGCGGTAGGCTTAGGGCTAGTGATTAGGCTAAGCAGGGGAGGGCTTAGGTCTATGGCTTAGGCCACAGGCCTAGGCCAGGGATAGGGTCTCGGCCAGGCTAGGGCTCTGCTTAGTGTTAGATTAGGTGTTAGGCTAGGTTAGGTTAGGCCTAGGATTAAGGTTAGAGTTAGGTTAGGCTATAGGCATGGCCTAGCGTTAGAGCTAGGGGTTAGGCTAGGGTCAGGGGCTTGGCTTAGGCGGTTAGGGCTAGGTTAGGTTAGGCATAGGCTAGGGTTAGGCTAGGCTTAGGAGTTAAGGCTGGGGAGCTAGGGGCTAGGCTATAGGGTTAGACCTTAGCATTAGAGTTAGGGTTAGTGTTAGGCTTAGGGGTTAGAGTCAGGGTCAGGTAGGGTTTAGGTTAGGTTAGCATTAGAGTTAGCGTTAGCGCTAGTGTTAGGGTTAGAGTTAGGGGTCAGGGCAGGGGTTAGGTTAGGCTAGGCGTTAGGGTCAGGGCTAGGTTTAAGGTTAGGGTTAGCCATTAGGTTAGGGTTTGGATTGGGGTTAGGCTGAGCTTAGGGTTAATGCTGGGACTGGGGCTAGGGCTAGGGCTGGGTTACGTGGTTAGGTTTAGGTTTGGGTTGGGGCTAGGGTTAGTGTTGTGGCTAGGCTTGGGCTAGGCTGAGGCTAGGTTAGGGCTTAAGTTGGGTTACGGCTAGTGCTAAAGCTAGGGTTTAGGCTTCAGGCTGGGTTAAGGCTAGGCTAGGCTAGCTTTAGGGGTTAGAGCTAGGCTAGTGCTAGTGCTTAGGGCTAGGGTTAGTGCTAGGGCTTAGGATTAGGTTAGGTGAAGGGTTAGGCCTAGGTTTAGGCTAGGCTAGGCTTGGGGGGATTCAGTTAGGCTAGGCTAGTGTTAGGATTTGGTCTAGGGTTAAGGGTTAGGATTAGGTTAGGGGTTTAGGGTTAGGTCTAGGGATATGTTTAAGACTAGGGCTACTGTCTAGGGCTAGGGATAGGTCTAGGGATAGGGGGTAGGGTTAACGTTTAGGGTTATGGTTAGGGGTTAGAGCTAAGGGTAGGGATAGGCTTAGGGGTCAGGGCTAGAGTTAGGGGATAGTGTTAGGCTTAAGGTTAGGCTTAGGGATGGGGAGTTAGGTATTCTTTGGGCTTAGGCTTAGGTTTAGGGAAAGAGTTTAGGCCTAGAATATGTGTTAGGTTAGGTTAGGGTTAGGTTAGAGATAGGCCTAGGGCTAGGGTTAGGTTAGGTAGGGTTAGGTAGGTTTGACTGCTGGGGTTAAGTCTAGGGGTTAAGGTGAGCGTTATTAGGTAGGTTTATTGTTAGGTTATGGTTAGGGTGATAGGTTTTAGGGTTACAAGTTAGTGTTAGGGGTTAGGTTTAGGGGTTTGAGATTAGGCTTAGGGGTTAGCGTTACTCTTAGTGATTAGGATAGAAGAGGTTTAGGTTAGGTTTGGTTTAGGTTAGGGTTAGGGCTCAGCTTAGGGTTTGGGTTTGATTTAGGTTAGGTTAGGGTTAGGATTAGGTTTCGGGTTAAGGCCTGGTTTAGGCTTAGGTTTAAGGTTAGGGTTAGGGTTAGCATTACTCTTAGGATTAGGGATAGAAGAGGTTTAGGTTAGGTTTTGGCTTAGGGTTAGGAGGTTAGTGTTAGGGCTAGCGTTACTCTTAGGTTTAGGTTAGGGTGAAAGCTAGAGAATAGGGTTAGGTATAGGGTTAGGTTTAGGGGTTAGGATTTGGTTTAGGGTTAGGTTAGGTTAGGGTTTTGGTTACGGTTAGTGTTAGGTTAGGTGTTAGGGTTAGGTTAGGGGTTATGATGAGGGTTAGAGTTAGGTTAGGGTTAGGGTTAGGGTTGGGGTTAGGGTTAGGATTGGGTGGGGGATAGGGTTGGGGTTGGGGTTAGGTTGGGATTGGGTGGGGATAGGGTTAGGGTGGGATTAGGTTAGGGTTAGGGATAGGCTAGGTTTAGGCTTGGGGATAGGGTTAGGCTTAGGCTCAGGGTTAGTGTTAGCGTTGGGGTTGGTGTTAGGTTAGGCTTGGGGTTAGGGTTAGGTTTAGGGCTGGTTTTAGGTTAGGCTAGGTTTAGGTTAGGTTAGGGGTTAGGGTTAGGTTTAGGGTTAGTGTTAGGTTAGTGTTAGTGTTAGTGTTTAGCATTAGGTTAGGCTTAGGGTTAGGGTCAGGGTCCGGGTCAGGGTCAGGGTCAGAGTCAGGTCAGGTTTGAGTTAGGTGTAAGGTTAGGTCTAGTGCTAGGCTATGGTTAGGCTGACTAGGGGCTAGGGCTAGGGTTAGGGTTAGGTGAGTTTTAGTGTTAGCGTTAGAGGTAGGGGGTAGGGTTGAGTTAGGGTTAAGGTTAGGGGCTTGTGCAGGGGTAGGGCTAGATTTACGCCTGGTTAGGGTTAGGGTTGGTTTAGGTTAGGACTATGGTTAGGTTTAGGGCTAGGTGTTAGGCTAGGCTAGGATTAGGCCAGGTTTAGGGTCAGGCTTAGTGCTTACCTTTAGGCTAGGTTTAGGGTTAGGCTACCGTTACTCTTAATCCTAGGGTTATAAGAGGTCTAGGTTAGGCTTAGGCTAGGATTAGGGCGTGTGGGCTTAGGGCCTGGTTTAGGTTAGGGTTAGGTTTAGGGTAGGGTTAGGTTAGGTTTAGGTTAGCATTAGGTTAGGCTTAGTGTTAGGCTTAGGGGTTGGGGTCAAGGTCAGTGTCAGGGTTTATGGTTAGGGTTAGCGGTAGGGTTAGCATTAGCCTTATTGTTAGCGTTAGGTTTAGGTTAGGTTTAGGGGTTAGGTTAGTGTTAGGGGTTAGATTTGGTTAGTTTAAGGCTACAAGCTAGGGTTAAGGGTAGATTAGGTGTTTTGGATAGTGTTAGCTTTAGGTTTAGTGTTAGGGTTAGGTTGGGTTAGTGTTAGGTTTATGGTTAGGTTTAGGGTTAGGTTGAGGTTAAGATTAGGTTTAGGGTTCGGTTTAGGTTAGACTAGGTTAGGTTTAGCGCTAGGGCTAGGGTCAGGTTCGGTTGCTTTCGGCTAGGGGTTAGTGTTCAGGGTTAGGGTTAGAGTTCTGATTTAGAGATAGGGTTTAGGAAAGTTTTAGGGTTAGGCTAGAGTCGGTTATGGTTAGGGTTAGGGTTAATGCTAGGGCTAGGGTAAGGCTTACGGTTAGAGTTAGTGTTAATTTTAAGGGTTGGGTTAGAGGTCATGGCTGGTTTGGGTTAGGGTTAGGGTTAGGGTTTAGAGTTTAGCATCATGGTTAGGTTAGGCTAGGGCTAGTGCTAGGTTAGATCTATGGCTAGGGGCTAGGGGTTAGGGGTTGGGCCAGGGCCAGGGTTAGGTAAAGGCTGGGTGAGTTTTCAGGTTAACGTTAAGGGTAGGGGGTAGGGTGGGGTTAGGCTTAGGTTAGGTTAGGTGTAGGGGGTAGGTTTGGGTTAGGCTTTAGGTTAAGGGTGGGGATAGAGGTAGGGTTGCGTATGTTAAGTTTTAGACCAGTTAGTGTTAGATTAGGTTAGGGTTACAGTTAGGGTTAGAGGTTAGGTTAGGATTAGGGTTATGGTTACAGTTAGAGTTAGAGTTAGGGTTAGTGTTAGGTTCAGTGTTAGTTTTGAGTTAGGTTTAGGGTTAGGGTTAGGTTATGGTTAGTGTTATGGTTAGGGTTACGGTTAGTGTTTAGGTCAGAGGAGGGTTAAGGGATCAGGGATTTGGGAAAGGGTTAGGGTTAGGGTTAAGGGTAGGGTTAGGGATTGAGGCTAGGGTTATGATTAGGCTAGGGTTGGGTTAGGTTAGGCTAGGCTTAATGCTAGGGCCAAATTTAAACCCTTTCACCAACCTTAACCTAATCCTAACCCCCAACCCAAACCTCAACAGATACCCCTACCTCTACCCCTACCCCTAACCCTAAATCTTAAACCTTAACCCTAAACCTAACCCAACCCTAACCCTAACCCTAATCCTTACCCTCTCCCTATGCCTAACAATAATCCTACCCCTATCCCTATACCCTGAAACTTAACCGTAACCCTAACCCTAACCCAATACTAACCCTAACTACCCCTAACCGCACCCTACCCCTAACCCCTAACCCTAACACTGACCAAACTCCTAACCATAAGCCCTAACCCTAACCATAACCATAAACCTCAAACCCTAACCCTAACACAACTCTAACCCCAACACTAAACCTAACCCTAACCCTAACCCTAACCCTAACCCTAACACTAACCCTAAACACCAACCCTAACCCCAACCATAACGCAAACCTAACACTAAACCCAACCCTAACCCCTAACCTTAACTCTAACTCTAACCCCAACCCCAACCCTAACCCTAATCATATCCTAACTATAACCTAACCCCAACGCAAACCCTATTCTAACCATAACTCTAAACCTAAACCTCTTCTAACCGTAATCCTAACAGTAACGCTAACCCTAATCCTATCCCTAACCCCGACCCCAACCCCAAACCCAAACCTATCCTAAGCCAAAACATAACCCTAACCGTAAACCCAACAGCAACCCTAACACTAACACTAAACCTAACCCTAACCCTAACTCTAAAATCTAACCCTAACCCCAACCCTAAACCCTATCCCTAACCCTAGTCTAACCCTAGCCCTACCCCCTAGCATTTGCCATAGGCCCAACCCTGTCCCTAGGTCTAACCTTACCCCCAACCTTAACCCCAACCCTAAACCCCAAACTCTAACCCTAAACTCAACCCTAACCCCCAACCCAAACCTAATCCAAAACCTAACTAAAATCCGCAACCCATAAGCCTACACTTACCCCTCACCCCTACCCCTAACCCTAACCAAACCCTAATCCTAACACTAACGCCTAACCCTAACACTAACCCTAAACCTAATCCTAACGCTAACCCTAACCCCAACCCTAACACTAACCCTAACACTAACACTAACCCTATCACTAACCTTAACCCCAAACCCCAACCCTAACCCTAATCCCGACCCTAACCTAGCCCCTAGCCATAGCACTAACATTAGCTCCCAGGCCTAAGCCTATCCCTTAGGCCTAACTCTCACCCCTACCCCTAACCCTAACCCTAAACCCCAAATCCTAACCCTAAAAACCCTAACCCTAACCCAACCCTAACCAAAACCCTAATACTACCGTAACCCTAACCCCCAACACTAACCCTAACCCTAACACTAGCCTAAAAATAACCCCAACCCTAAACCCTAACCCTAACACTAACCCTAACCCAATCTTAACCCTAACCCTAACTCCAACCCATACCCCTACCCTTAACCCCTAACCCTAACCCTAACCCTATCCCTAAACCCTAACCCTAACCTTAAACACTAACCCTAACCCCAACCATAACCCAAAGCTAACCCTAACCCTAGCACCCAACCCCAACCCCAACGCTAACCCCAATCCCAACACTAACCCCAACCGTACCTTAACTCTAACCCAACCCTAACCCTAACCCTATTCTAGCCACAACCCTAAACCTAAACCTCTTCTAACCCTCACCCTAACAGTAACGCTAACCCTAAACCTATCCCTATCCCAAAAACCCAACCCTAAACCCCAACGCTAACCCTAACCCCAACCCCAAACCCTAACCCTAACTCTAACCCTTACCCTAGCCTTAGCCTTATCCCTAGCCCTAGCACTAGCACTAGCCCTGTGCCTAACCCTATTCTTAGGCCTAACCCCACCCCTACCCATAATGCTAACCCTAAACCCTAAACCCTAACCCTAAAACTAACCCCAACCCTAAACCAACCCTAACCCCTAACCCTAAACCTAACCCCAACCCAAACCCTTACCCTTACCCCTACCCCTACGCCTAACCCTAACTAAAACCCCAACCGCAAGCCTAATGCTAACCCTAACACTAACCCCAACCCTAACCCTAACCCTAACCTAACCCTAAACCCTAACCTTAACACTAACCCTAACCCCTAACTCCAACACATACCCCTACCCTACCCCCTATCCCCAAACCTAACCTAACCCTATCCCTAAACCCTATTCCCTAACCCTAACCCCCAACCCTAAACACTAACCCTAACTCCTAGCCATAACCCAAACCTAATCATAACTTTAAACCTAATCCCTAACCCTAACCCCTAACCCTATCCTTAAACCATAATCCCTAACCCTCCCCAACCCCAAACCTAACCATAACCCCAACTCCCGAACCCTAACCCTCACACTAATCCTAGCCCCAGCCCTAGCCTTAGCCTTAGCACCAGCACCAGCCCCAAAGCTCTCCCTAGCCCCAAAGCCAACCCCAACCTCTCCCCAAATCCTGAACCCTAACACTAACCCCAACCCTAACCCTAACACAAACCCCAACACATACCCCTACCTCTAACACTACCACTAACACTAAACCCCAACTCTAACCTGACCCAAATCCCAACCCCAAACCCTAACCCTAACCCTAAAACTTAAACCTTAACCCTATCCATAAGCCAACCCCTAAACCTAACCCTACCTAACCCTAAAACTAATCATAACCCTAAGCCTGAACCCCAACCCTAACACTAACCCTAGCCCCAGCCCCAGCCCTATCCCTGGCACTATCCCTAGACCTAACCCTCTCCCTAGCCCTAACCCAAACCATAACCATAACCATAAACCTAAACATAACCCTAACATTGAACCCTAACCCTAACCCTAACCCTAACCCCTAACCCTATCCCTGACCAAAACCCTGACACTAAACCCTAACCCCTAACCCTAACCCTAACCCCAAACCAAACCCTAAACCTAACCCCTAACCCTAATCCTAAACCAAACCCTAAACCCAACCCTAACACTATCCCTAACCAAAACCCCTAACCATAACCCTATCCCTAACCCTAACCCTAACCCTAAAAACAAACTCTAAACCTAACCCTAACCCTAACCCTAAACCAAACCTCAAACCTAACCCTAACCCTAACCCAACCCTAACCCTAACACTAACACTAACCCTAAACCCAAACCTTAATCTAAACTAATCTGAACCTCAACCCCAACCAATAACACTAACCCCAACCCTAAAGCCTAACCCAACCCTAAACACTAACCCTAACCCTAAACTTTGCCCCAGCCATAGCCCCAGCCCCAAAACTATCCCTTGCCCCAAACTCCAGCCCTATCCCTAACCCTAACCCTACCCCTAACCCTAAACCTAACCCAACCCTAACCCTAACACTAACACTAACCCCAACCTAACCCCAAATCTAAAACTAACCTTAACCCCAACCTAACCCTAATCCCTAACACTAACCCTAACCCTAAAGCCTAACACTAACACTAACCCTAACCCTAAACACTACACCCCTAACCCTAACCCTAACCTCAAATCCTAAACGTAAACCTAACCCTAACCCTAAACCGTAACCCTAACACTAACCTTAACCCTAAACTCCACCCTAACCCTAACCCTAATCCGAATCCAACCATAACCCTAACACTAAACCTAACCAGAAGTCCTAACTGCACCCCTACCCCTAACCCTAACCCAAACCTTACCCCCTAACCCCAACCCTAGCCCTAGCACTATCTCTAGCTCTAACCCTATCCCTAGCCCTAACCCTAAACCCATCCCTAATCCTAAACCCTAACCTTAACCCTAACCCCAACCCCACTCTAACGCTAACCCTAACCCTAACCCCTAGCCATACTGCTTCCCCTACCCCTACCCCTACCCCTACACATAACCCCTAACCCCTAACACTAAACCTAACCCTAGTCCTAACCCCATACCTAGCCCCAAACCCAACCCCCAACCCCAACCCCAAGCCCAAACCCCAAAACCCAAGACTAACGATAACCCCAACCCCAAATCCCAAACCCAAACCTAACCCTAACCAGAAACACTAACCCCAATTCTAACCTTAGCACTTGCCGTAGCCCCAGCCCCAGCACTAGCCCTTAGCCTATCCCTATACCTAGCCCCAACCCTAACCCTAACCCTAAACCCTAAACCCCAACCCTAACCCCAAACCCTATACCCTAACCTTAACCCTAACCCAAATGCAAACCCAACCCTGTCCCAACCCCTAACCCTAACCCCACACTGAAACCGTACCTCCACCCCCACCCCACCCGTAACCCAACCCTAACACAACCCTAAGCCTTACCATAAACCCAAACCTATCTCTAAACCCCAAACCCCAACCCCAACCCTAACTCCAAACACTTACCCTAACCCTAATACTAACACAACCCTAACCCTAACGCTAACCCTGACCATAACCACCAATACTAACACTAACACTAATCCCAACCCCAAACCTAACCCAACCCTAACCCTATTCTAAACCTAACACTAAACCTAAACTCTTCTAACCCTAACCCTAACAATAACGCTAACCCTGAACCCAACCCTAACCCCAACCCCAACCCTAACCCAACCCTAACCATAACCCCTAACACTAACCCTAACCCTAAACTCTATCCCTCACTCCTAACCCTAAACCCTAACCCCAACCGTAACCCCAACCATAACCGTAACCGTAACCCTAAACCTAACTCCCAACACTAAGAGATACCCCAACCCTAACACCAATCTAACCCCAACCCCAAACCCCAACACTATCCCCAACCCCAACCCCAAACCCCAACCCCAAACCCAACCCTGCCCCAACCCCAACCCCCAAACCCCAAAAACCCAACCCCAATTTTAACACTAACCCCAACCCCAAACCCCAACCCTTACCCCCAGCCCCAGCCCTTGCCATAGACCCAGCCCCAACACCAGCCCCAGACCTAACCCCAGCCATAGCCCCAACCCCAACCCCAACCCCAACCCCAAACACCAACCCCAATCCCAACCTTAGCCCTAGCTGTAGCCCCAGCCCCAGTACTAGCCCCTGCCCCAACCCCCAGCCCCAGCCCTAACCTTAACCCTAACCCTACCGCTAACCCCAAACGGTAAACCCTAACCCCAACCCAAACCCTAAACACTATACCCCAACCTTAACCCTAATCCAACCCTATCCCTAACCCCTAACCCTAACCATACACCCAAACAGTACCCCTACCGCTTACCCTACCCGTAACCCTAACCCTAACGCAACCCCTAACCCTAACCATAACCTTAACCCTATCCCTAAACCCCAAACCCTAACCCTAACCCTAACTCTAAACACTAACCCTAACCCTAATGCTAACACAACCCTAACCCTAATGCTAACAGTAACCGTAACCACCAACACTAACACTAACCATAACCCTACCCTAAACCTAACCCTAACCCTATTCTAACCCTTACCCTAAATCTAAACCCCTTCTAATCCCACCCCAACAATAACTCTAATCCCAACCCCAAACCTAGCCCCAACCCAAACCCCAACCGTAAACCCACCCTATCCCTAAACCTAACCCTAATCCTAACACTAACCCCAACACTAACCCTAACCCCAACATTAACCCTAACCCTAACCCCAAATCTAAGCTAACTTTAACCCCAACCATAACCAATAAAGCTAACCCCAACCCTAAAGTGTAACCCCAACCCCAATCCAAAACACTAACCCTAACCCCAAGCTTTGCCCTAGCTGTAGCCCTAGCCCCCAGCATTAGCCCTGCCCTAAACCTATCCCTAACCCTAATCCTAACCCTACCCCTAACACCAACCCTAACCCAACCCTAACCCTAACTCTAACACCAACCTCAACCCCCACCGTACACCTACCCCAACCGTAACCCTCACCCTATCCTCAGCGCTAGCTCCCAAACCTAGCCCTACCCCTACCCCTACCCCTACCCCTAACCCAACCCTAACCATAACCCTACCTCTATCTCTAACCCTAATCCTAAACACTGAACCCCAACCCTAACCCTAACCACAACCCCTAACATACCCCTTCCTCAACCCCTAACCTTAACCCTAAACAATGAACCTAACCCCTAACCCTAACCCCAAATCTAACACCAACCTTAACCCTAACCCCAACCCTAACCCCCAACGCTAAACCCAACCCCAAAGCCCAACCCCAACCCTAACCCTAACCCTAAACCTACACTCTAACCCCTAACCCTAACCTTAAATCCTAAACAGAAACCTAACCCCAAACCCTAAACCATAACCCCTAACACTAACCTTAACCCCAAACCCTACACCCCAACCCTAACCCTAACCCTAATCCAAACCTCACCCTAACCCCAAACCCAACCAGAAGTCCCAACCCAACCCCTACCCTAAACTTAACCCTAAACTTAACCCCAACCCTAACCCTAACACTAGCCCCAGCATTATACCTAGCTCTAACCCCCTATCCTCAGCCCCAAACATAACCCTAACTCTAACCCCAACCTAACCCAAATCCCAAATCCCAACCTTAACCGTAACCTAACCCCAACCCTAACCATAACCCCAAACCCCAAAACCAACCCCAACCCTAAACTATACACCCTAACCCTAACCCCAACCTTAAATCCCAAACAGAAACCTAACCCCAACCCTAAACTGTAACCCTAACACTAACCTTAACTCTAAACTCTACACCCTAACCCTAACCCTAATCCAAATCTCACCCAACCCTAAACCTAACCAGAAGTCCTAACCCTACCCCTACCCTAAACCTAACCCTAAACTTAACCCTAACCCCAACCCAACCATAACCCCAAACACTAACCCCTAAACCTAACCCCACCCTAACCCCAAACCCAACCCGAATTCCAACCCCAAACCTAAACCCTAACTTAAACCCATACCTAGCCCCCAGCCATAGCCCCAGACCTAGTACTAGCACTAGCCCTACCCAAACCCCAGCCCGAAGCCCAACCCCTAACCCCAACCCTAACCCTTATTCTAACCCCAAACCCAACTCTACCCCAACCTAATCCCTAACCTTAAATCCTAAACCCCAAACCTAACCCCAATACCCTCAACTAACCTAACCCTAGACCCAGCTCCCAGACCTATCCCTAGCACCAGCCCCAGACCCAACCCCTATCCCTATCCCTAACCCCAACCCAAAACCCAACCCCTAAGCCTAAACCTAACACAAACCTAACCCTAACCCCAACCCACACATACCTTTAACCCTACCCCTACCCCTATTTCTAACCCTAACCATAACCCCCAAACCCACACCCAACCCTAACTCAAACCCCAACCCTAACCCAACCCCCAACCCCAACTCAAAACCTATACCTAAACCAACCCTAACCCTAAATGCTAAACCCTAACCCCAATCCTAATCCTAACCCAGCCCCAACCCTAACCCTAACTCCAACCCATAACCCTACTCCTACCACTACCCCAACACCTAACACGAACCATAAAATTAACCTTCACCCTAACCCAAACCGTAAACCCTAACCCTGACCCTAATACCATAAACCTAAACTTAACCCTATTCTAACCGTCAACCTAAACCTCCTTCTAACCGTAAGCCTAACAGTACCGTAACTTTAACCCCTAACATCAACCTCAACCCAAACCCCAAATCTAATCCTAACACTAAAAATAACATCAACCCTAAAACCTAACTCTAACCCTAACCCTATACTCCAACCTTAAACCTAACCCTAATCCTAACCCTTACCCCTAACCCCTAACCCCAACCCCAACCCAAACCCCAACACTAACCCCAACCTAACCCCCAACCCAAACTCTAACACTAACCCTAACCCTAACCCTAATCCAACCCCAACCCCTAACCCTAACCCTAACACCAACCCTAAAAGCTAATCCCAACCCTAACCCTAACACCAACCCCAACCTGACCACACCAACCCTAACCCTAACCCAATCCTAACCCCAACCTAACTCCTAACCCTAAACCCTAACCAAACCCCTAACCCCAAATCTACAATAAAATCCATTACTAAGGCACCCTTAACCCTAAATCTGGACCCCAACGCCAACCCCTTCCCTAACCCTACCCTAACCCTAACCCCAGCCCCAGGGACTAACTTCCAACCCTAACCCCAACTTAACCCCAACACATATCCTAAGCCTAAACTCTTCCCTAACCCCAACCCTAAACACTAACCCCAACCCTAATCCCTAATCCTAACCTTAAACCTAACACCCCCAACCCCAACCCCAAACCCCAAGCCTAACCCCACCCTTAACTCCAACCCTAACCATAACACTAAACACTAACTCTAACTCCAGCTCCAGCCCAGCCCTAGCTCCCAGCACTAGCCATAGTCCAAACATATCCTCAGCCCAAATCATAACCCCAACACTAACCCTACCCCTACCCCTAACCTAACCCCTAATCCAACACTAACCCTAACCCCAAACCCAACACTAACCCCACCCCAACCCCTGAAAGCTAACCCTAACCCTAACCTTAACACCAACCCTAACCCTAATCCAAACCCCAATCCTAACCTCCTAACCCCAATCCCAACCCCTAATCCTAACCCTAACCCCAACCCTAACCCTAAACACTACCCCAACCCAACCCCCAACCCTAATCCGAACCTGAACCCTAACTCCAACTCTAGCCCTAAAATTACCCAACCCCAACTCCAACCCTAATCCTAACCCTAACCCAAACCAAACCGGTAACCCCAAACCTAACCCCAACCCTAACCCCCTAACCCTAACCCTAACCCTAACCAAAACCCCAACCCTAACACTAACCCTAACCCTAAACCTCCTCTGACTCAAACCTAGAGTAACACTAACCCTAACCCTAACCCTAAACCAAACGCCAACCCTAACCCTAAACCTAACCCCAATCCTAACCCAACCCTAACAGCTAACCCCAACCCTAACCCTAATCCTAACTCCTAACCCAATCCCAACCTAACCCCCAACCCATCATACATTAACCCTACCCCTACCCCAACCCCTAACCTTATCCCTAAACCAACCCTTCCGGATCCCAACTGCGCACTAAACTCACCCAACCCCAACCCTAAACCTAGCCCTAGCCCAGCCCCAACCCTAACCCCAACCCTAAACTCCCGACCCGGACTCTGACCCCGGACCCTGACTCTGACCGCGTGACCCCAACCCCAACCCTAAAACTAACCCTAACCCCAAAACCCCAACACTAACCCCAAACCTAACCCCAACCCCCAACCACTAACCCCAACCCCAAACCTACCCCTAACACTAACCCCAAACTAACCCCAACCCCAACCCTAACCCTAACATAACCCCAACCCTAACCCCAACCCTAACTAACCATAACCCAATCCTATCCATCGCCTAATCCCAACCCTAACCCCAACCCCAACTTAACCCCCTATCCCAACCCTAACCCAACCATAACCCTAACCCTATCCCTAAACCCTAATCCTAACCCCAAGCGTAAAACACTAACCCCAACACTAACCATAACCCAACCCTAACACTAACCCTAAACCGTAAACCTTAACCCCTAACCCTAACCCAAACCCGTTCTAACCCCAACCCCAACCCTATCCCTTACCCTATCTCTATCACTAAGCTCTAAACCCTAACCCTGACCCTAACCCTAACCCCCAAGCCTAATCTTACACAACCATAAACCCAACCATAACCCCAACCCCAACCCATTCCCTACCCCCTACCCATACACTGAACCCAACCCTAACCGCTAACCTAACCCTAACACTAACCCCAACCCCAACAGAAACTTAACCCCTAAATCAAACCCCATCACTGGACACTAACACTGGGAACCCTAACCCTAACCGTAAACCTAACCCTAATACCCAACCCTAACCATAACCCTAACTCCTAACCGTGTAACCCTAAACTAACCCTAATCCCAAACCTGACTATCCCTAACCCTAACCCCTAGCATTAAATCGCTTAAACCAACTTAAACCACTTCTACCGCTAACCCTGTCCCGAACCCTAACCCTAACCTAACTCTAACCCTAACCCTAACCCTAACCCCAAACTTAACCCCAACCATAACCCCAAAACCAACCGTAATACTAATCCCAACACTAACCCCAAATTCTAACCCTAACAGTAATCTTAACCCAATCCTAACCCTAACCCTAACTCCAACACATACCCCTACTCCCTTCCCCCTTCCCCTAACCCCCAAACCTAACCCCACCCTAGCCCCTAATCCTGACACTAACCTTAATCCCAAATACTAAACCCTAACACTATCCCCCTAACCTAAACCTAACCCTAATAAACTAAACTCAACCCCTAACTTCATTATTCTAATGCTAACCCTGAACCTAAACTCTTCACACTCCACTTAACAGTAACGCTAACCCTAACCCTAACTCAACCCCAAACCAAACACTCTAACCTTTCAAACCGAAACCTCAACCCTAACTCCTAACCCTAAAGCCCAATTTTGGTATTATCCCTAGTTTGAGCCCCAGCCCCAGCTCCTAGCCCTAGACCAGCTCCCAGACTTATTCCCAAACTCAGCCCCAACCCCCAACCCAACTTAACCCGCACCCTTAAACCTTAATCCACAACCATAACCTACTCCTTAATCCTAACACTAACCCCACGCTAATTTTAACAACTAACCCCTTCCTTAACCCTAACCCTAATACTAAACCTAAGCCCTAACCCTAACCCTAACCTCTAAACCACAATCGTAACCCTAACCCCAACCACTAATCTACCCTAACCCATAACCCTAACCCTAACCCTAACTCTTCTAAACCAACCCTAAGCCTAACCCTAAACTTAACCCTAACCCTAAACTTAATCCCGACCCCTACCCCTACCTCTACCCTAACCATAACCCTAAAACATACCTCGACCCTAACCCCAACCCAAACCCTAACCGATCCCTACTCCTTACCCCTAACTCGTCTAACCCTAACTCGTAAGCCCATCCCCTAACCCCTAACCCTAATTCTAACCCCTAACCATAACCACAATCTCAAGTCTAACCCTAAACCTAAGCCTATCCCCTAACCCTAACACTAACCCTTATCTCATCTATCCATAAGCCCAACTCCAAACCCCAATCCCTAACTTAACCCTAACTTAACTCCGAACCTGTCTAAAACTAACTCCTAATGATGAACCTGCTACTCAAACGGTAACACTAACCCTAACCCTAACCCTAACCCTCTTAACACCTAAGCTAACCCTAACCCTAACCCTAAACCCGACACCCTAACCCTAACACTAACCTCAACCCTAACTTAAACACAACCTCGAACCCTACCCCTAATCGTAACCCTAATCCTAACTCAAACCCCTGAACCTATCCCTAAGAATAACCCTAACCCTAACTAAACCCCAGCTCTACTCCCTACCCCACCCCCTAACCCAAAACCTAAACTCAAACCTCTTCTAACCTTACCCCAAGAGAGTAACGCTCAACCCTAACCCTAAACCTAACCCCAACCCCAACCCTAACCCTAACCCCAACTGTATCCTAACCCTAACACTAACCCTTAACCCTATTGCAAACTGCACCCTAAACTCAATCCCTCTTCTAACCCTAACTCCTAACAGAAAATGCTAACCCTAATCCTATTCCTAACCCCAACCCCAACACTAAACTTAAACCTATCCTAACTCTAAACCTAACACTAACCATAACCATAACCCAACCCTAACCCTAACCCTAACCCTAAACCTCTTCTCTACCCCCTAACCCTAAGAGTACTCCCAAACCTAACCCTAACCCTAACCTAACCCCAACCCACATCCTTACTGTTACCCCTACCCTTATCCCTAACCTGTAAAAAACTCTAACCCCAACACTAACCCCAACTCAACTTAACACTAACCCTAACTCCAACACTAACACTAACCTTAACCTTAACCCTAAACCCTAACCATAACCCTAACCCAACCTTAACCCTAACCCTAACCCTAACCCCAACACATACCGGCTACCCCTACCCCTAACCTTAAACCCTAACCCTAAACCTGACCAAAACAGTAACCTATTACCTAACCCTAATCCTAACCGTAAACCTTAAACCGTAAACCTAACCCCTAACCCTAACCCAACTCTCAACTCCTAACCCTAACCCTATCCCTACCTAACTTTATTAACCCTAAACCCTAACACTAACCCTAACCCCAAACACTAACACTAACGTTAATCCTTACACAACAATAAACTAACTGTAACCCTAACTCCAATCCATTACACTACCTACTCCGAACCCCAACCATAACTGCAACCCCTAACTAACACTAATCCTAACCCTACACAACCCTAACACTAACCCCAACCCTACCTAAACCTAAACCTAATCTTAAACTCTAACTCTAACCCTGACTCTATCTGTAACCCTAACCCTCAACCCCAACCCCAATCTAACCCCAACATAACCGCAACCCTAACAATCCCAACTAACCCTAACCCTAACTCGTCTAAACCTAACCCCTCTAACCCTATCCCTACCCCTAACCCTAACCTAACTCTAAACCTAACCCTAATCCTAACCACAACCCCTACCCTGCCTCTAATACACATAACTCAACTCCAATACTAACCTGTTCCAACCTAACTAAATACTAATCCTAACTAACTATAAGCCAACCTTAACCCTAACCTCTAAGCTTAATACCTAACCTTAACCTTAAACTACTAAACTGAACTTTCTAAACCTAACCCTAAGAGTAATGCTAACTCTAACACTAACCCTAACCCCAACCCCAACCCTAACCCCAACCACACCTAACCCTAATCCTATCCCTAACCCCAACCCTAAACCTATACCTACCCTAACTGCAACCTAACCTAACCCTAACCCTAACACCTACCCTTACCTATACCTCCTACCCCTAACTCCAACCGACCCTATTCCTAAATTCGAACGCTCACCGGAACACTAACCATTACTTAAATCTAACCTAACCCTAACCCTAACTAATACCCCTAAACTAACCCTTACCCTAACCCAACCTACCCCTAACCTAACCTAAGCATACATTTAATCCCACCTGTGCCCAACCCCTAAACGTAACCTAACTTAACCCTACCCCCACCATACGTAACATTAAAAACATCCAATCCTAACTTAACTCTAGCTCCTAGCTTCAGCCTTAACCATAGCCCTAACCCTAGACCTAACTCTAACTCTAACCCTAACTCTGACCATGACTCGGACTCCTGACCGGACCCAGACCCTGACCCTGACGCCAACCCAACCCCAACCTAACCCTAAGGCCAAAACCTAATACTCAGCACCAACCCTAACCCTAAACCCTAACTAACCCCAAACCTAACTTTAATCCTAACACAACCCCTAACCTAATCCCAACCCCAACCCTAAACCTAACACCAACCCCAACCCTAATCCTAACCCCAACCCCAAACCTATCCCCCACCCCAATCCCAACCCCCAACCCCAACCCCAACCTAACTAGCTCACCCCAACCCTAACACTAACTCTAACCCCTAACCCTAACTCAACCCTAAATCCTAACCTAACCTGTAACCCCAAATTTAACATTAACTTTAATACCTAACTTTAATCTAATCTAATTTTAACGCTAATTTTAATTCTAAATTATGACTCCTCCTAATTTTAACTTAACTTTAACTCTAATATTAACTTAATTAGTTTAACTTTAAATTTAACTCCTAACCCTAACTTAATTTTAAATTTAACTATAATTATAACTTAACTAACTTTTAATACTAACCTTAACTTAACTAAATTTATAATCCTAACCTAATATTAAACTAAATTTTAACTCTAAATTAACCCTAAGTCTAAACTACTCTAACTCCTAATTTTCTAATTGTAATTAGACTTTTAACCATAACCCTGGCATAACCCAACCAAAACTCCTAACCGTAACCCAACCCTAACCTAAACCTAAAACTCTTCTAACCTAAACCTAAGTGTAACACTAACACCTACCCTAACCCTAAACCCAACCTTAACCCTACCCAACCCCAAACCTAACCCTAATCCCTACCCCTAATCCTAACCCCAACCCAACCCTAACCCTAACCCTAACCTCACATACCTTTAACCATACCCCTACCCCTACCTCTAACCCTAAACCTAACCCAACCCTACCCCACACCTAACCCCATCCTACCCAACCCAAACCACCCCTACCCTAACGTTTACTCCTAAAACTCACCAACCCTAATCCCTAATCCTAGCTCCCAGCTCAGCCCTAACCCTAGCCCTAGCTCCTAGACCTAACTGTAACACTAAACCTAACCAACCCTAAAGCTATCACTAACCCTAACCCAACCAACCCAAACACCACCTTAACTCCAACCTCAAATCAACTCCCAACCCGCAACACTAACCCAATCTAACACTAAACCCCAACCCTAACCCTAACCCTCTAACCCTAACACGGAACCCCAAACCTAACCCCTAACCTAAACCTAACGCTAACCCTAATGCTAAACCAACCCCAAACCTGAACCTGACTCTGACCCTGACCCTAACCCTAACCCCTGACCCGACCCAACCCTAAACCCAAACCCAACCCTAATTTTGACCCTTACCCCAGAGTCTAACACTTACCCAACCCTAACTCTAACATCAACTTTAACTATAACTACAACCGGAACTCTAACACCATTCCTAATTTTAACCTTGAACCTAATTTTCTAACTTTAATTCTAATTTTAACCCTAATTTAACTTTATATGAACTTTTCCCATCTCCTATTTTAACCCAACTTTAGTTTTAGGACTACTTCTAATCTAACTTTATCTTTAACCTTACATATATCCGAAGCCTAAATTTTTTCCTAACCCTAACTCTAAATATCAACCCCAATTCTAATTCCTAACCCTAATTTTAACCCTAAATTTATTCCTAACTTAACCCTAATTCCTAACTTTATTCCACTTCTAATTAACCTAACTAACACTAAACACTAACCCTAACCCAGCTCCAGCTCTAGCCCTAGCTCAGCACTAGCCTGGTCCCAAACATATCCCGTAGCCCAAACCATAAACCTAACTCAACCCTAACCTACCTTAACCCTAACCTGAACCCTAACCCCAACCCAACCTAAACACACCCCAACCTAACCCTAACCTAATCCTAACCTTAATCCTAAACCGAACCCTAACCCTAAACCTAACCCTAACCTAACCCTAACCCTAAACCAAACCCCTAACCCTAACACTAACCCTAACCCAAACCTAAGAGTAACACTAACCCTAACCCTAACCCTAACCAAGATAAATTCACTCCTAATTAAACTCACCCCAATCCACTAACTCTAACACCTAACCCACCCCACCGACCTAACCCTAACCAATACCCTGGCCTAACTCTAACCCTAACCTATGATACATTTAACTTTACCCCCTACACCAACTTTAATCTTAATTCCAACTTAAATCTTATTCCTATCTTAATGCCAACACTAAAACTCACCTAATCTTAACCTAACTCTAGCTCTAGCCTAGCTAAAACAGCTCTAGCCTAGACTCCAACCCCCACCCTAACCCTAAATCCTGACCCTGACTCTGACCCTAACTCCTGACCTGATCTACCCTACCTAAACCCCAACCTAACCTAAACCTAACCTTAACACGTAACCTAACTCTAACACAACCCACGCTAACCTAAAGCTTTAAACCTAACCCTGACGCTAATAGTAATGCTAATGCTAACCCTAACCTATTCCTAACTCCAAACCATGACCCCGACCCTGACCCCTGGCTCCTAACCCTAACTCCTAACCTCCAACCCCCAACCCTAACCCAACCAACCCAACCCTAACTCTAACCCTAACCCACACACTTTAACCCACCCCCACTTTGCTCTAACTCTAAATTTAACCCAACCCAACCTGTCCCCTAACCCTATCCTTAACCCTAACCCACACATACCTTTAACCCTACCCTCCTATCCTTACCCCCACCCCTAAATCTAACCCCCCCTGTCTCCTAACCTATTCTTAACCCTAACCTAAACTCCCTACTTATTGTTAACCTTAAAATTCACCTAACTCTAACCTCTAATCCTAGTTTTAGCTTAGCTCTATTTTAGCTCCTAGACCTAGACTTAATTTCTAACATTAACTTAACCCAATCCTAAAGTTACACTACCCTAACCTTAAATTCAACACCAACCCCACCTCTAATCCCAACCCCAAATTATACCCCAATTCTAATATTAACTTTTAATACTAAACCCTAACTTAACTCCTTACCCTAACATGGAATTTTAACTTGGAAATCCAACTCTAACTCTAACCTTAAGCTACCTGAAGCTAGAACCTAACCCAAATGTGAATCTGACTTTGACCCTACCCTGAACCTAACTTTGACTCCTAACCCTACCCTAACATGGAACCCAATCTAACCCTAACCCTAGCCCTAGGACTAACCCTAACCCTAACCTGGATTTTAACCCTAACACATATCCTAAGCCTAAATTTTTTCCTAACCCTAACCCTAAACACTAACCCTAATCCTAATCCCGAACCCTATTCCTAACCCTAACACTATCCCTAACCGTAACCCTAATCCGTAACCCTATCCCTACCCTTAACTCTAACTCTAACTATAACACTAAACATTTACCCTAAATCTAGTCTTCTGCTTAGCTCCAGCCCTATTCTTAGCCCTAGTCTTAAATATATTCCTAGCCAACTATAATTCCAACTCTAACTCTCACTTTGCCTCTTAACCTAACCTTAACCCCAACCCTAACCCCAACCCCAACTTTAACTCTACCCCACCTTAACTCTAACCCTAATTCTAACCCCTAATTTTAACTTAACCCTAAACCCCAACCCTAACCCTAACAATAAACCTAATAGATGTAATCTTAATTCTAAATCTAACCACAAAGCTAACCCTACCCTAAGCCTACCCTAACCCTAACCTTAAATTAACCCTAAACCAAACCCTAACCCTTTAACCCTAACCAAACCCCTAACCCTAACATAACCCTAACCCTCAACCTCTTCTAACCCTAAACCCTAAGAGTAACACTAACCCTAAACCTAAACCCAACCCCTAACCTAACCCAAACCCCAACACCTAACCCCAGACCCAGCCTAATCCTAGCCCTAACCCAACCCTAACCCCAACCCTAACCCATGCAACATTTAACCCTACCCCCACCCAACCCCTAACCTTAACCCTAACTTAACCCTATCCTATCCCACGCTAACACCAAAACCCACCCAACCCTAACCCTAACCGTAGCCCAGCTCAGCCCAACCAACCCAGCCCTAGACCTACCAACCCAACCCTTACCCTAAACCTGACCCTGACTCTGACCCAGACCCTGAACCTGACCCCGACCTCTGACCTTAACCCTAACCTTAACCCAACCCCAACGCAAACCCTACGCTAACCACCAACCCAACCCTAACCCTAAACCCCTAACCCCAACCCCCTAACCCTAAACCAACCCTAAACCTAACCCTAACCCCAACCCCTAAAACCAGCCCCAACCCTAACCCAACTCCCAACCCAACCCTAACCAACCCAACCCCAACCTAACCCCAACCCCAACCCTATCCCCACCCCAATCCCAACCCTAACCCCAACCCCAAACCTAACTCCACCCTAACCCTAACCCCAACCCCTAACCCTAAACCTAACCTTAACCTGTAACCTAACCTAACACTAACCCAATTCCCGAACCTAAGCCTAAAACCTAGCTATAACGCTAATCCTAACGCTAATGTTAACTCTAACGCTAACCTAACCCTAAACCATGACCCTGACCCTGACCCTATTCCTAACATCACCCCAACCCTACGCCAACCCTAAACTCTTACCCTAACCCTAACCCTAACCCCTAACCCTAACCCTAACCCTGAACCCTAACCTAAACCATACCATAACCATAACCCCTAACACTAACCCAACCCCAACTAAAACCCATAACCGTAACCAACCCTAAACCAAACCCAACCCTAAACCAACCCTAAGTCTAAACCGAACCCTAACACCTAACCTAACCCTAACCCTAACCCCTAACCCTAACCTAACCCCAACCAACCCTAACACCTTAACCATAACCCCTACCTAACCGTAACCCTAACCTAAAACTATTCTTACCCTAAACCTAAGAGTAACGCTTAACCAACCCTCGCCCTAACCCTAGACCTAACTCCAAACCCTAACCCAACCCTAACCCTAACCTACCCCCACCCCTAACTCCCTAACCGTAACCCTAACCCAACTAACCCAACCCTAACCCAACCCAACATACCTTTAACCCTAACCAGTACCCCCTACTCCCTAAACCTAACCCAACCCTACCTTTCCCCCCTAACCCTAACCTTAACCCTAACTCCAACCCTACTCCCTATCCCCAACGCTTTCAAACCTAAAACTCACCCAACCCACCCTAATCCTAGCCCTAGCCCAGCCCCAACCCTAGCCCTAGCCTCAGACCTAACCCTAACACTAAACCAACCCCCAACCCTAAAGCCATCACTAAACCCTAACCCTAACCTAACC
>CAKJTW010000429.1:55000-66165 GCA_917880005.1 Nanger dama | reverse complement strand
ATGCTAACCCTAACCCTAACCCTAAACCTAACCCCAACCCTAACCCTAACCCCAAACCTAAACCTAACCCTAACCCTAGTAACCATAGCCCTAACCCTAACCCTAACCCCTACCCCAACACTAACCCTAACCCTAACCCTAATCCTAACCCCTAACCCTAACCCTAACCCCAACCCTAAACCTCTAAACCTAACCCTAAACCTAACAATAAACCTAATAGTAATGCTAACCTTAACCCTAAACCCAACCCCAACACCAACCCTACCCTAACCCTACCCTAACCCTAACCCTAACCCTAGGCCCAATGCTAACCCTAACCTTAACTTTAACCCCAACACATACCCTAAGCCCAAACTCTTTCCCTAACCCTAACCCCAAAAACCTAACCCTAACCCTAACCCTAATCCCTAACCCTAACCTTAACCCTAACAATATCCCTAACACTAACCCTAACCCTCACCCTATCCCTACTCTTAACTCTAACCCTAAACATAACACTAAACACTATCCCTAACCCTAGCACTAGCCCCTAGCCCAATCCCTAGCCCTAGCACTAGCCCTAGTCCAAAACCTATCCCTAGCCCGAACCCTAAACTTAACACTAACCCTAAACTAACCCTAACACCAACCCTAACCCTAACTGTAACCCAACACTAACCCTAACCCCAACCCCAACGCTAACTTCAATCCCAATCCTAACCCTAACCCTAACCATAACCCCAACCCTAACCCTAACCCCAAACCCAACCCTAAACCCAACCACAATCGCAAACCCTAACCCCAACCCCAGTCCCAACCCTAACCTCAACCACAACCCTAACCCTAACCCCAACCTGAACCCTAACCCTAACCCTAACGCTAACCCCTAACACTAACCCTAAACCCTAACCCTAAACCAAATCCTAACCCTAAACCTAACCCTTACCTTAACCCTAACCCCTAAACCTAACCCTAACCCTAAACCTTTTCTAACCCTAAACCTAAGAATAACGCTAACCCTAACCCTAACCCTAACCCTAAACCAAACCTTAAACCTAAGCCTAACCCCTAACACGAACCCTAACCCCTAACCCTAACACGAACCCTAACCCCTAACCCTAACCGTAACCCCAAATCTCTTCTTACCATAAATCTAAGAGTAACACTAACCCTAACCCTACCCCTAAACCAAACCCTAACCCTAAGCCTAACCCTAACAATAACCCTATCCTTAAGCCCTAACCCTAACCCTAACCCTAAAGCTCTTCTAAACCTAAACCTAAGAGTAACGCGAACCCTAAAACTAACCCTAACCCTAACCCTAATCCAAACCCTAAACCTAACCCCTAACACTATCCTTAACCAAAACCCCTAACCCTAAACCTATCCCTAACACTAACCCTAATCCTAAATATCTTCTAACATTAAACCTAAGAATAATGCTAACTCTAACCCTAACCATAACCCTAACCCTAAACCAAAACCTCACCCTAACACCTAATCATAACCCTAACCCCTAACCCTAACCATAACCCTAACCCTAACCCTAAACCTCTTCTAACCCTAAACCTAAGAGTAACACTTACCCTAACCCTAACCCTAACCTTAACCCTAAACCAAACCCTAACCCTAACCCTTAACACTAACCCCAACCCTAACCCTAACCCTACACCTCTTCTAACCCTAAACCTAAGAGTAACGCTAACCCTAACCCTAACCCAAAACCTATCCCCAACCCTAACCCCAACCCCTACCCCCAACCCTAACCTTAACCCTAATCCTAACACCTAACCCTAACCCTAACCCTAAACCCTAAACCTAACCCTAAACCTAACAATAAACCTAATAGTAATGCTAACCTTAACCCCAAACGTAACCCCAACACCAACCCTACCCTAACCCTACCCTAACCCCTAACCCTAGCCCTAGGCCTAACCCTAACCCTAACCCTAACTATAACCCTAACACATATCCTAAGCCTAAACTCTTTCCCTAACCCTAACCCCAAAACCTAACCCTAACCCTAATCCCTAACCCTAACATTAACCCTAACACTAACCCTAAAACTAACCCCTAACGCTAACCCTAACACTAACCCTAACCCCTAACCCTAAACATAACCCTAAAACTAATGATAACCCTAACGATAATGGTAACCCTAACACTAACCCTATCCATAACCCTGACCCTGACCCTGACACTAACCCCAAACCTAACCCTAACTGTAACTCTAACCCTAAAGCTAACACTAAACACTAACCCTAACCCTAACCCTAAACGAAACCCTAATCCTAAACCTAACCCTTACTTTAACCCTAACCCCCAACCCAAACCCTAAACCTTTTCTAACCCTACACCTAAGAGTAACGCTAACCCTAACCCTAACCCTAACCCTAAACCAAACCCTAACCCAAACCCCAACCCTAAAACAAACTCTAACCCTAAGCCTAACCCTAACACTAACCCTAACCCATAACCCTAACCGTAACCCTAAACCTCTTCTTACCCTAAACCTAAGAGTAACACTAACCCTAAACCTAACCCTAACTCTAACCCAAAACCAAACCCTAAACATAGCCCTAACACTAACACTAACCCTAAGCCCAATCCCTAATCCTAACCCTAAACCCTCTTCTAACGCTAAACCTAAGAGTAACGCTAACCCTAAACCTAACCCTAACCCTAAACCAAACCCTAAACCTAACCCTAACCCTAAACCAAACCCTAAAACTAACCCTAACACTATCCCTAACCAACACCCCTAACCCTAACCCTATCCCTAACCCTAACCTGAACCCTAAACCTCTTCTAACCCTAAACCCAAGAGTAATGCTAACCCTAACCCTATCCCTAACCCTAAACAAACCCTAAGCCTATCCATAACACCTAACCCCTAACCCCTAACTCTAACCATAACCCTAACCCTAACCCTAAACCTAAGAGTAACACTTACCCTAACCATAACCCTAACCTTAACCCTAAACCAAAACCTAACCCTAATGCTAACCCCTAACCCTAACCCTAACACTAAACCCCAAACCTAACCCTAAACCTAACAATAAACCTAATATTAATGCTAACCTTAACCCTAAACCTAACCCAAACACCAACCCTACCCTAACCCTACACTAACCCTAACCCTAGCCCTAGGCCGAACTCTAACTCTAACCCTAACTTTAACCCTAACAC
The DNA here is from genome assembly GCA_917880005.1 of Nanger dama. Taxonomy (NCBI): domain Eukaryota; kingdom Metazoa; phylum Chordata; class Mammalia; order Artiodactyla; family Bovidae; genus Nanger; species Nanger dama. The sequence continues at coordinate 62,997 of CAKJTW010000429.1, read as the reverse complement.
ATATCCTAAGCCTAAACTCTTTCCCTAACCCTAACCCCAAAATCTAACCCTAACCCTAACCTTCATCCCTAACCCTAACCTTAACCCTAACACTATCCCTAACCCTAAACTTAACCCTTCACCCTATCCCTACTATTAACTCTAACCAAAACATAACACTAAACACTAACCCTAACCCTAACCCCTAGCCCTAACCCCTAGCCCAATCCCTAGCCCTAGCACTAGCCCTAGTCCTAAACCTATCCCTAACCCGAACCATAAACTTAACACTAACCCTAAACTAACCCTAACACCAACCCTAACCCTAACTGTAACCCAACACTAACCCTAAACCCAACCCCAACGCTAACTTCAACCCCAATCATAACCCTAACCCTAACCCCAACACTCAGCCTAACCCCAAACCCAACCCTAAACCTAACCATAATCCCAACTCTAACCCCAACCACAGTCCCAACCATAACCTCAACCTGAACCCTAACCCCAACCCTAACCTTAACCCCTAAACCTAACGCTAACGCTAACCCATAACACTAACCCTAACCCCTAAACATAACCCTAACACTAACCCTAACCACTAACCCTAAACCTAACCCTAACCCTAAACCAAACACTAAAACTAACCCTAACACTATCCCTAACCAAAACCCCTAACCCTAACCATATACCTAACCCTAACCTGAACCCTAAACCTCTTCTAACCCTAAACCTAAGAGTAACGCTAACCCTAACCCTAACCCCTAACCCAAACCAAACCCTAAGCCTAACCGTAACACCTAACCCTAACCCCTAACTCTAACCATAACACTAACCCTAACCCTAAATGTAAGAGTAACACTTACCCTAACCATAACCCCAACCTTAACCCCAAGCCAAAACCTAAACCCCTAACCCTAACCCCTAACCCTAACCCTAAAACTTTTCTAACCCTAAACCCAAGAGTAACGCTAACCCTAACCGTAACCCTAACCCTAAACCAAACCCCCAACCCTAACCCTAACCCTAAACCCAACCCTAAGCCAAAGCCTAACCCTAACACTAACCCTAAACCCCAACCCTAACCGTAACCCTAAACCTCTTCTTACCCTAAACCTAAGAGTAACGCTAACCCTAAACCTAACCCTAACCCTAAACCAAACCCTAACCCTAACCCTAACCCTAAACCAAACCCGAAAACTAACCCTAACACTATCCCTAACCAAAACCCCTAACCTTAACCCTAACTCCCTAACCCTAACCCGAAACCCTAAAACTCTTCTAACCGTAAACCTAAGAAAACGCTAACCCTAACCCTAAACCAAACACTAACCCTAACCCTAACCCCTAACCCTAACAATAACCCTAACTCTAACCGTAAACCCAAGAGTAACACTTACCCTAACCCTAACCCTAACCTTAACCTAAACCAAACCCTAACCCTAACTCTAAACCTCTTCTAACCCTAAACCTAAGAGTAATGCTAACCCCAACCGTAACCATAAATCTAACCCCAAACCTAACCATAACCCTAACCCCAACCCTAACCCTAACCCCTACCCCAACACTAACCCTAACCCTAATCCTAAACCCTAACCCTAACCCTAACCCTAAACCCCAAACCTAACCCTAAACCTAACAATACACCTAATAGTAATGCTAACCTTAACCCTAAACCTAATCCCAACACCAACCCTACCCTAACCCTACCCTAACCCTATTTCTAGCCCTAGGCCCAACTCTAACCCTAACCCTACCTATAACCCTAACACATATCCTAATCCTAAACTCTTCCCCAACCCCAACCCCCAAAACTAACCCCAACCCTAACCCTAATCCCTAACCGTAACCTTAACCCTAACACTATCCCTAACCCTAACACTAACCCCCTCACCCTATTCCTACTCTTAACTCTAACCCCAAATATAACACTAAACACTAACCCTAACCCCAGCCCTAGCCCCAGCCCAATCCCTAGCCCTAACACTAGCTCTTGTCCTAAACCTATCTCTAACCCAAACTATAAATTTAACACTAACCCTAAACTAACCCTACACCAACCCTAACACTAACTGTAACCCAACACTAACCCTAACCCCAACCCCAACACTAACTTCAACCCCAATCCTAACCCTAACCCTAACCCCAACCATCAGCCTAACCCCAAACCAAACCCTAAACCCAACCACAATCCCAACCCTAACCGCAACCCCAGTCCCAACCCTAACCTCAACCTCAACCCTAACCCCAACCCCAACCCTCACCCTAAACCTATCCCTAACGCTAACCCCCTAACACTAACCCTAATCCCTAACCCTAACCCTAACAGTAACCAGAAACACTAACCCTAAACCTAACCCTAAACCTAACGCTAACCCTAACGCTAATGGTAACCCTAATGCTAACCCTAGCCATAACCCCTGACCCTGACTGAGCCTAATCCCAAACCTAACCCTAACAGTAACCTTAGCCCTAACGCTAACCTTAAACCCCAACCCAAATCCCAACACTAACCCTAAAACAAACCCTAACCCTAAACCTAACCCCTACCCTAAGCCTAAGCCCCAAACCTAACCCTAAACCTAAAGCTTTTCTAACCCTAAACCTAAGAGTAACGCTAACCCTAACCCTAAACCAAACCCTAACCCTAAGCCAAACCCTAATACTAACCCTAAACCCTAACCCTACCGTAACCCTAAACCTCTTCTTACCCTAAACCCAAGAGTAACACTAACCCCTAACCCTAACCCTAAGCCCAAACCAAAACCTGACCCAAAGCCTAAACAAAAGACTAAGCATAACCCCAAGCCTTAACCCTAACCCCTAACCCTAAACCTCTTCTAACCCCAAATCTAAGAGTAACGCTAACCCTAAACCTAACCCTAATCCTAACCCCAAACCAAACCCCAAACCTAACCCTAACACTAACCCCTAAAGCAAACCCTAACCCTAACCCCTAACCCTAACCCCAACCCCTAAATCCAACCCTAGCCCTAACCCTAACCCTAAACATCTTCTAACCTTAAACCAAAGAGTAACACTTACCCTAACCCTAACACTAACCTTAACCCCAAAGCAAACCGTAACCCTAACCCTAACCCCTAACCCCTAACCCCAACCCTAACCCTAAACCTCTTCTAACCCTAAACCCAAGAGTAATGCTAACCCTAACCCTAACGCTAAACCTATCCCCAACACTAACCCTAACACCTACCCCAACCCTAACCCTAACCCCTCCCCCAACCCTAACCCTAACACTAATCCTAACCCCTAACCCTAACCCCAAACCCCAAACCTAACCCTAAACCTAACAATAAACCTAATAGTAATGCTAACCTTAACCCTAAACCCAACCCCAACACCAACCCTACCCTAACCCTACCTTAACCCTAACCCCAGCCCCAGGCCTAACCCTAACCCTAACCCTAACTATAACCCTAACGCATATCCTAAGCCTAAACTCTTTCCCCTAACCCTAACCCCAAAACCTAACCCTAACCCTAACCCAAATCCCTAACCCTAAACTTAACCCTAACACTATCCCTAACCCTAACCCCAACCCCTCACCCTATCCCTACTCTTAACTCTAACACTAACCATAGCACTAAACACTAACCCCTAACCCCAGCCCCAGCCCCAGCCCAATCCCTAGCCCTAGCACTAGCCCTAGTCCTAAACCTATCCCTAACCAGAACCATAAACTTAACACTAACCCTAAATTAACCCTAACACCAACCCTAACCCTAACTGTAACCCAACAATAACCCTAACTATAACCCCAACCTAACTTCAACCCCAATCCTAACCCTAACCCTAACTGTATCCTCAACCCTAACCCTAACCCCAAACCCAACCCTAAACCCAATCATAATCCCAGCCCTCACCCCAAATCCAGTCCCAATCCTAACCTCAACCACAATCCTAACTCCAACCCCAACCTTAACCCTAACCCTAACTCTAAAGCTAATCCCTAACACTAACCATCAAACTAACCTCTAACGCTAACCCTAACACTAAACCTAACCCCTAAACCTAAACCTCACCCTAAAACTAACACTAACCCTAATGCTAATGCTAACCCTAACCACTAACCCTAACCATAACCCTCACCCTGACCCTGACCCTGACCCTAAACCTAACTGTAACAGTAACCCCAACCCTAAAGCTAACCCTAAACACTAACCCTAACCCTAAACCAAACCCTAAACCTAACCCGAACCCTAAACCAAACCCTAACCCTAAGCCTAACCCTAAACTAAACCTAACCCCTAACCCTAACCGTAACCCTAAACCTCACACTTACCCTAAACCCAAGAATAACGCTAACCCTAAATCTAACCCCTAACCCTAACCCTAAACCAAACCCCAAACATAACCCCAACCCTAACACTAACCCTAACCCTAACCCTAAACCCTGTCCCTAACCCTAACACTAAACCTCTTCCAACCCTAAACCAAAGAGTAACGCTAACCCTAACCTAACCCTAACCCTAAACCCCTAACCCTAACCCTAACCCCTAAACCTCTTCTAACCCTAAACCCAAGACTAACGCTAACCCTAACCCTAACCCTTAACCTATCCCCAACCCTAACCGTAACCCATACCCCAACCCTAACCCTAATCCTAACCCCCAAACCTAACCCCAACCCTAAATCCCAACCCTAACCCTAAACCTAAACCTAACAATAAACCCAATAGTAATACTAACCTTAACCCCAAACCTAACCCCAACACCAACCCTACCCTAACCCTACCCTAACCCTAACCCTAGCCCCAGGCCTAACTCTAACCCTAACCCTAACTATAACCCTAACACATATCCTAAGCCTAAACTATTTCCCTAACCCCAACCCCAAAACCTAACCCCAAATCTAACCCCTAGCCCTAATCCCTAACCCTAACATTAACCCTAACACTATCCCTAAACCTAACCCTAACACCTCACCCTATCCCTACTCTTAAGTCTAACACTAACCATAACACTAAAACTAACCCCTAACCCCTAGCCCTAGCCCTAGACCAACTCCTAGCCCTAGCACTAGCCCTAGTCCTAAACCTGTCCCTAACCCGAACCATAAACTTAACACTAACCCTAAATTAACCCTAACACCAACCCTAATCCTAACTGTAACCCAACCCTAACCCTAACCCCAACCCCAAAGCTAACTTCAACCCCAATCCTAACCCTAACCCTAACCGTAACCCCAACCCTAACCCTAACCCCAAACCTAACCCTAAACCCAATCACAATCCCAACCCTAATCCCAACCCCAGTCACAACCCTAACCTCAACCACAATCCTAACCCCAACCCCAACCTTAACCCTAACCCCTAACCCTAACGCTAACCCCTAACACTAACCCTAAACCTAACCCCTAACGCTAACCCTAACACTACCATTAACCACTAACCCTAAACCTAACCCTAACTACCGCTAACCCTAACGCTAATGGTAACCTTAACACTAATCCTAACCATAACCATGACCCTGACCCTGATCCTAAACCTAAACCTAACCCTAACAGTAAACCTAACCCTAAAGCTAAACCCAAACACTAACCCTAACCCGAAACGAAACCCCAACTCCTAAACCTAACCCTAACCTTAACCCTAACCCCAACCCTAAACCTAACATTAAACCTTACTAACCCTAAACCTAAGAGTAACGCTAACCCTAACCCTAAACCTAACCCCTAACCCTAACCCCAAACCCTAACCCTAACCCTAACCCCTAAACCCTAACCCTAATCCTAACACTAACGCTAAACCAAACCCTAAAACTAAACCCAAACCTAACCCCAACGCTAACCCCTAACCCTAACCCTAACCCTAAACCTGTTCTCAACCCTAAACCTAAGAGTAACGCTAACCCTAACCCTAAACCTAAACCCAAAGCAAACCCCAACCCTAAACGAAACCCCAACCCTAAGCCTAACCCCAAACAAAACCCCAACCCTAAGCCTAACCCTAACACTAACCCTATTCCCTAACCCCAACCGTAACCCCAAACCTCTTCTTAAACTAAACCTAAGAGTAACGCTAACCCCAACCCCAAACCCAAACCAAACCCCAACCCCTAAGCCTAACCCGAACACTAACCCTAACCATAAGCCCCAACCCTAACCCTAAACCTCCTAACCCTAAACCCAAGAGTAACGCTAAACCCAAACCCAACCCTAACCCTAACCCAAACCAAACCCTAAACCTAACCCTACCCTAACACTAAACCAAACCCTAAACCTAACCCTAACCCTCTCCCTAACCAAAACCCCTAACCCTAACCTCATCCCTAACCCTAACCCTAACCCCAAACCTCTTCTAACCCTAAATCTAAGAGTAACGCTAACCCTAACCCTAAACCAAAACCTAACCCTAAACCTAACCCCCTAACCCTAACCCTAATCCCTAACCCTAACCATAACCCCTAACCCTAAACCCTAAACCTCTTCTAACCCTAAACCTAAGAGTAACACTTACCCTAAACGTAACGCTAACCCTAACCCCCAAAACCAAACCCTAACCCTAACCCCTAACCATAACCCCAACCCTAACCCCTAACCCCAACCCCAACCCCAACCCCAACCCCAACCCCAACCCCAACCCTAACCCTAACCCTAATCCTAACTGCTAACCCTAACCCCAAACGCTAAACCTAACCCTAAACCTAACAATAAACATAATAGTAAATTTAATCTTATCCCTAAACCTAACCCCAACACCAACTCTACCCTAACCCAAAACCTAACCTCAAACCACAGCTAACCCTAACGCTAACGGTAACCCGAAGGCTATCCCTAACCATAACCCTGACCCTGACCCTAACCCCAAACCTAACCCTAACAGTAACCCTAACCCTAAAGCTAATCCTAAACACTAACCCTAACCTTAACCCCAAACGAAACCCCAACTCTAAACCTAACCCTTACCTTAACCCTAACCCCAAACCTTTCCTAACCCTAAACCTAAGAGTAATGCTAACCCTAACCCTAACCCCAAACCAAACCCTAACCCTAACTCAAACCCCAAACCAAACCCCAACCCTAAGCCTCACCCTAACACTAACCCTAACCCTAACTGTAACCCCACACTAACCCTAACCCCAAACCTAACCTCTAACCCTAATACCTAAGAGTAACGCTAACCCCAAACCTAACCCTAAACCAAACCCCAAACATAACCCTAACCATAACACTAACCCTAACCCTAAGCCCCCTAACCCTAACCCTAACCCTAAACCTCTAACCCTAAACTTAAGAGTAACGCTAACCCTAAACCCAACTCCTAAACCAAACCAAAACCCAAACCCCAACCCTAACCCTAACCCTAACCCTAACCCTAACCCCAACCCTAAAACTAACCCTAACACTAACCCTAACCATAACCCCTAACCCTAACCCTAACCCTAACCCTAACCCGAACCCTAAACCTAACCCTAACCCTAAACCCAAGAGTAACCCTAACCCTAACCCTAACCCTAACCCTAAACCAAACCCTAACCCCAACCCCAACCCGAACCCCAACCCCCCCTAACCCTAACCATAACCCTAAACCTAAACCCTAAACCTAAGAGTAACACTAACCCTAACCCTAACACTAACCCTAACCCCCTAACCAAACCCTAACACTAACCCAAACCCCTAACCCTAACCCTAACCCCAAACCTAAACCTAACCCGAAACCCTAAGAGTAACGCTAACCCTAACCCTAACCCTAAACCAAACCCTAACCCCTAACCCCTAACCCCTAACCCTAACCCCTAACCTAACCATAACCCTAACCCTAACCCTAAACCTAAACCAAACACTAACCCTAACCCAAACCCTAACCTTAACCCTAAACCAAACCCTAACCGCTAACCCTAACCCTAACCCCTAACCCTAACCCTAACCCTAAACCTAAGCGTAACGCTAACCCTGAACCCTAACCCTAAACCTAACCCCAACCCCAAACCCTAACCCTAAGCCCAAACCCAACCCTAACCCCTACACCAACCCCAACCCTAACCCTAACCCTAACCCCT
>CAKJTW010000429.1:0-52500 GCA_917880005.1 Nanger dama | reverse complement strand
CCTAACCCTAAACCCAAGAGTAACGCTAACCCCAACCCTAACCCTAACCCTAACCCCTAACCCCTAACCCTAACCCTAAACCTAACCCTAACCCTAAGCCTCAACCCTAACCCTAACCCTAACCCTAACCCTAACCCCAAACCAAACCCTAACCCTAACCCTAACCCTAACCCTAACCCTAACCCCTAACCCCAACCCTAACCCTAACCCCTAAACCTAACCTAACCCTAAACCTAAGAGCTAACCCTAACCCTAACCCTAAACCAAACCCTAACCCTAACCCTAACCCTAACCCTAACCCTAAACCAAACCCTAACCCTAACACTAACCCTAACCCTAACCCCTAACCCTAACCCTAACCCTAACCCCTAACCTGAACCCTAAACCTAACCCAAACCCTAAACCCAAGAGTAACGCTAACCCTAACCCTAACCCTAACCTAACCCCAAACCAAACCCCAACCCTAACCCTAACCCTAACCCGAACCCTAAACCCCCTAACCCCAACCCCTAAACCTAACCCCCTAACCCCCCAACCCCAACCCTAACCCTAATCCTAATCCCTAACCCTAACCCTAAACCTAAACCCCAAACCTAACCCTAAACCCAACAATAAACCTAGTAGTAATGCTAACCTTAACCCCAAACCTAACCCCAACACCAACCCTACCCTAACCCTACCATAACCCTAACCCCAGCCCCAGGCCTAACTCTAACCCTAACCCTAACTATAATCCTAACACATATCCTAAACCTAAATTCTTTCCCTAACCCCAAAACCCAACCCCTAACCCTAACCCTAATCCCTAACCCCAACCCTAACCTTAACCCCAACACTATCACTAACCCTAACCCTAACCCCTCACCCTATCCCTACTCTTAACTCTAACCCTAAACATAACACTAAACACTAACCCTAACCCCAGCCCCTAGCCCCTAGCCCAATCCCTAGCCCCAGAACTAGCCCTAGTCCTAAACCTATCCCTAACCCGAACCATAAACTTAACACTAACCCCTAAACTAACCCTAACACCAACCCTAACCCTAACTGTAACCCAACACTAACCCTAACCCCAACCCCAACGCTAACCTCAACCCCAATCCTAACCCTAACCCTAACGCCAACCCTCACCCTAACCCCAAACCAAACCATAAACCCAACCACAATCCCAACCCCTAACCCCAACCCCAGTCCCAACCCTAACCTCAACCTCAAACCTAACCCCAACACCAACATTAACCCTAACCCTAACCCAAACGCTAATGCATAACCCTAACCCTAACCCCTAACCCTAACCATAACACTAACCCTAACCCCCAACCCTAAACCTAACACTAAACCTAACGCTAATCGTAACGCTAATGGTAACCCTAACGCTAACCCTAACCATAACCCTGACCCTGACCCTGACCCCAACCCCAACCCCAACCCTAATCCCAACCGCTAACCCCAACCCTAAATGCTGAACCTAACCCTAAACCTAACAATAAACCTAATAGTAAATTTAACCTACCCCTTAAACCCAACCCCAACACCAACCCTACCCTAACCTTACCCTTACCCTAACCCCAGCCCCAGGCCTAACCCTAACCCTAAACTTAACTTTAACCCCAACACATATCCTAAGCCCAAACTCTTTCCCCTAAACCTAACCCCAAAACCTTACCCTAACCCCTAACCCTAATACCTAACCCTAACCCTAACCCTAAACCTCTTCTAACCCTAAACCTAAGAGTATCACTAACCCTAAACCCAACCCTAACCCTAAAGCATATCCTAACCCTAACCCCTAACCCTAACCCTAACCCTAACCCCTAACCCTACCCTAACCCTAACCCTAACTCAACCCTAACCCTAACCCCTAACACTAACCCTAACACTAACTCACACATACCTTTAACCCTACCACAACCCCTACCCCTAACCCTAAACCTAACCCAATCCTACCCCTACTTCTACCCCTAACCTTAACCCCAACCCAACCCTAAACCTACTCCTAACGCTAACCCCAAATCTCACCCAACCCTAACCCTAACCCCAGCCGTAGCCCAGCCCTATCCCTAGCCATAGCCCTAGTTCTAACCCTAGCACTAACCCCAACCATAACCCTACCCCCAAACCCCAAATCCCAACCCTAACCCTAACCCTAACCCTAATCTTATCCAAACCCTGACCCTAACACTCACCCCAACCCCTAACTTTAACCCCAAACCCCAACCCCACTCCTCCAACCCTTGCCTTAAACCCAACCATAACCATAACCATAACCCTAGCCCTAGTCCTAGCCCCAACCCTATCTCTAGCCCCAACCCTAAAACTAACCCCAACCCTAACCCTAACCCCTAACCATAACCCAAACCCTAACCCTTAACCCTAACCCCTAACCGTAACCTTAACACAAACCCTAACAGCAAACCCTAACCCTAACCCTAATGCTATCTCTAACGCCAATGCTAACCCTAATGCTAATCCTAACCCTAAACCTGACCCTGACTCTGACCCTAAACCGTAACCCTAACCCTAACACTATCCCTAACCATAACGCTAACCCTTAACCCTAAACCTAACACTAACCCTAACCCTAACCCTAACCCCAACCTTAAACCCTAGCCCTAACCCCTAACCCCAACCCCTAACCCTAACCCTAACCAAAATCCCTAACACTAACCCTAACCCTAACCCCAAATCAAACCCCTGACCCTAACCCCAGCCCTAGGCCTAACTCTAACCTTAACACTAACTTTAACCCTAACACATATCCTAACCCCAAGTTCTTTCCCTAACTCTAACCCTAAAATCTAACCCTATCCCTAACCCTAATCCCTAACCCTAACCTTAACCCTAACACTATCGCTAACCCTAACCCTAACCCCTAACCCTATCCCTACCCTTAACTCTAACCCTAACCCTAACCGAACCACAATCCCAACCCTATCCCGAACCCCAATCCCAAACCTAACCCCAAACTCAACCCTAACCCAAACCCCAACCCTAACCGTAAACCTAACCCTAACCGTAACCCTAACCCCCTAACCCTAACCTTAACAGAAACCCTAACACCTAACCCTAACCCTAACCCTAATGCTAACCCTAACGCTAATGCTAAGCCTAATGCTAACCCTAACCCTAAACCCTGACCCTGAACCTACCTAACCCTAACCCTAACCCTAACCCTAATCCTAAGCCTAACCCTAACCAAAACCCCTAACCCTAACCCCTAACCCTAACCCGTAACCCTAACCCTAACCCTAACCAAAACCCCTAACCCTAACCCTAACCCCTAACCCCTAACCCCTAACCCTAACCCTAACCAAAATCCCTAACCCTAACCCCTAACACTAACCCTAAACCAAACCCTAATCCAAACCCTAACCCTAACCCTATCCAAACCCTAACCCTAAACCTAACCCCAACCTAACCCCAAACCTAACCCCCCAACCAAAACCCCTAACACTAACCCTAATGCAAACCCTAACCCTAAACCTCTTCTAACCCTAAACCTAAGAATAACGCTAACCGTAACCCGAACCCGAACCCCAACCCTAAACCAATCCCTAACCCTAACTCTAACCCTAACCCCTAAACCTAACACTAACCATAACCATAACACCTAACTCTAACCCCAACACTAACCCTAACCCAACCATAACCCTAACCCTAACCTGAACCCTAACCCTAACCCTAACCCACACATACCTTTAAACCTACCCCTGCTCCCACATCTAACCCCAAATCTAACCCAACCCTACCCCTACCCCTAACGCTAACTCTAAAACTCACCAAACCCTAACCCTAACCCCAACCCTAGCCCCAGCCTAGCCCCAACCGTAGCCCCAGCCCCAGACCCAACCCCAGCACTAACCTTAACCATAACCCTACCCCTGAACTCTAAACCCTAACCCTAACCGTAACTCTAACCTTAACCCAAAACCCTAACCATAACCCTAACCCCAGCCCTAGCCCTTATCCTATCCCTAGCTCTAACACTAACCCCAACACTAACCCTAACCCTAAACCCTAAACCCTAACCCTAACACAACCCTAACCCTATCCCTAACCCCAACCAATGCCCCTACCCCTACCTCTACCCCTATCCCTAACCCTAACAGCTAATCATAAACCTAACACCAGCCCTAACTCAAACGCTAACCCTAACCTTAAACACTAACACTAACCTTAACCCTAACCCAAACCTTACCCATAACCAGAACCCTAACCCTAACCGTAACCCTAACCCTAATCTTAACACTAACTCGTCTAACCCTAACCCTAAACCTACTACTACCCATCTACCTACCCTTACCCCTAACCCTAACACAACCCTAACCTTAACAGAAATACTAACCTTAACCACCACACCTATCCCTACCCCTACTCCTAACACTAACCCTAACATTAAACTTAACCTTATCCCTAACCTCTAAACCCTAACCCTAACCCTAACCCTAAACCTAAGAGTAACGCTATCCCTAACCCTAACCCTAACACCTAACCCTAACGATAACCCTAACCCCTAACACAACCCTAACCCTAACCCTAAACCCTAACACTAACCCTAACCCTATCCCCTAAACCTAACCCCTAACCCTAACCTTAACACCAACCCTAACCCTGACACTAACACCAACCCTAACCCTGACCCTAACCCCAACCCTTACCCTAAACCCAACCCCAACACTAACCCTAACCCCAACCCTAACCCTAACCCTAACCTCAACCCTAACCCTAACCCCTGACCCCAAACCTAACCCTAACCCTAATCCCAACCCATAAGACTAACCCTAACCCTAACACTAAACCCCAACCATAACCCCAACAATAAACCTAATAGTAACGCTAACCTTAACCCCAAACCTAACCCCAACGCCAACACTACCCTAACCCTACCATAACCCCAAACCCTAGCCCCAGGCCTAACTCTAACCCTAACACTAACTTTAACCCTAACACATATCCTAAGCCCAAGCTCTTCCCTATCCCTAACCCTAAACCCCAACCCTAATCCCTAACCCTAACCTTAACCCCAACACTATCCCTAACCCTAACCCTAACCCTAAAACTTAAACCTTAAACCTAATGCTATCCCAACTCTAAACCTAACCCTAACCCTATTCCTTATTCTAACTCTATCACTAAACCCTAAACCCTAACGCTAACCGTAACACTAAACACTAACCCTAACCCAAATCCTTACAACCTCTAAACATAACCGTAACCCTAACTCCAAACCATTCCCCTACCCCACACCCCCGAACCCCAACCCCTAACCCCCAACCCTAACCCTAACCCTAACAAAGCCTTAACCCAAACCCTAAAACCTAACACTAAAACTAACCCTGAACTTAACCCTAACCCTAACCCCAACCGTAACTCTAACCCTAACCTTAACTGTAACCCTAACCCTATCCTTAACCCTATCCCAAACCCTCACTTGTCTAACCCTCACCCTAAACCTACCCCTACCCCTAACCCTATCCATACCCCTAACCCTAACCCAATCCTAAACCTAACCTCAACCCTAACACTAACTCGTCCAACCGTAACCCTACCACTAATCCTATGACTAACACTAATCCTAACCCTATCACTAAACTTTAGTCCCTTACCCTAAGTCTAACCCAAAACTGTAACCCTTACCCTAACCATATTCCAAACCTAACCCTAACCCCTAACCACAACCACAACCCTAACACTAAACATACCCCAACCCTAACCTAACCCTAAACCTAACCCTAACTGTAACCTAACCCCAAGCCCAAGCCTGAACCCTAATCCTAGCCCTAAACCTAACCCTATACCCCAAATCTAACCCTAACTCTATCCCTAAACCCTAATCCATAACCCTAACCTTAACCCTAACCAAATCCTAATCCTAACCCTAACACTAACCCTAACCCTAACACTAATGCTAAACCTAACCCCAACCCTAACCCTAACCCCAACCCTAACACTAACACTGAACCGAACCCCAACCCTAACTCAAAACCTAACCCTAACCCTAAACCCCAACCCTAAACCTAACCCTAGCTTAGCCCTAGCCCTACCCCAAGCACCTAGCCCTAGGCCTAAACCATTCCTTAGGCCTAACCCGACTCCTACCCTTACCTAACACTAAACCCCAAACTCTAACCCCAAGACGAACCCTAACCCCAACCGAAACCCTAACCCAAACTCCAACACTAACTCTAACTGTACCATAACCATAACCCTATTCCTAACCCTATTCTAACCCTAACCCTAAACCAAAACCTCTTCTAACCCTAACCCCAACCGCACCCTAACCCTAACCCTAACCCTAACCCTAACCCCCTTATCGTATCCCTAACCCCAACCACAATCTTAAACCTAAACCTACCCTAACCCTAAATCTAACCCTAACCCTAAACCTAACCCCAACTTTAACCCTAACCCAAACACGAACACTAACCCTAACCCTAACCCTAAACCCTAACCCTAAACCTAACCCCTAACCCCTCACCCTATCCCTAACCCTAAACCCTAACCCTAAACCTAACCCTGACCCTAAACCCCAACCCTAACCCTAAAACCACCCTAACCCTAACTTAACCCTAATACTAACCCCAAACTCCAACCGTATCACTAACCTTAACCCAATCCTAACCCTAGCCCTAGCTCCAACCCATACCCCCACACATACCCCTACTCCTAACCCCTAAACCTAACCCTATCCCTAGCCTCTAATCCTAACACTAACCGTAAACCCAAGACTAAACCCCAACCCTAACCCTATCCCTAACCTAACCCTAACTCTAATACCTTAAACCTAACCCTAACTTTATTCTAACGCTAACCCTAAACCTAAACCTCTTTCTAAACTCAATCTAACAGTGACACTAACCCTAAACCTAACCCTAATACCAAACCCAACCCTAACCCTAACCCTATCCCTAACCGTAACCCTAATCCCTAACCCTTAAACTAACCCCTAGCCAGAGCCCTAGCCCCAGCCCCAGGACTAGCCCCAGCCCTATTCCTAACCCCTAGCCCTAACCCCAACCCCTAACCCTTACACTAACCCAAACCCCTACACTAACCCCAACCCAAGCCCAAGCCCCAGCCCCAGCCCCAGCCCCAAATCTAACACTTACCCTAAGCCTAAACACTAAACCCTATACCTAACCCAAACCTAACCCCTAACCCTAACGCTAAATAAAACATCAACCCCTACCCAACACCTACCCTTAACTCTAACCCAACCCTAACCCTAACCCTAACACTAACCTTATCCCTTACCCTAAGTCTATCATAATCCCTAAACCCTAACACTAACACTAACCCTAGCCCTAAACACTAACCCTAACCCTAATCCTTACACAATCCTAAACTAACGCTATCCCTAACCCCAACCCATTACCCTACCCCTACCCATACGACGAACCCTAACCTTAAACCCTAAGCTAACCCTAACCCTAACCATAACCCCTACCCCTAACACATACCTGAACACTAACCCTAAACCCTAACCCTAACCCTAACACTAACACTAACCATAAACCTAACCCTAACCCTAAACCCAACCGTAATCCCTAACCCTAAACTTAACCCCTAAACTTAACCCTAAACATAACCCCAACCCTAACTCTAACCCTAACCCCAACCGTATCAATAACTCGTCTAAACCTAACCCTAAACCTACCCCTACAGCTAACCTTATCCCTACCCCTAACCCTAACCAAACCTAACCCTAACCCTAACTACACACCTAACCTAACCTCACCTCTAATCTTAACCCTAACCCCAAACCCAAACCTCTTCTTATCCTAAACCTAACAATAATGCTAATCCTAATCCTATCCCTAACCCCAAACTCAACCGTAAACCTAAACCTACCCTAAACCTAAACCTAACCTCAACCCTAACACTAACCCTAACACTAACAATAAATATGATCCTAATCCTAACACTAAACCCTAACCCTAACCCTAACACTAACCCTAACCCTAACCCCAACCTAACAATAATGTATCCCAAACCCTAACCCCAACACTAACCCTAACCCAATCCTAAACCTAAACCTAACTCCAACTCATACCCCTACCCCAACCCCTAACCCCTAACCCCTAACCCTAACACTAACCTTATCCATAAACCCTAATCCCTAACCCTGACTCTAACCCCAAACACTAACCCCAACCATAAACCCAAACCTAACTCTAACCCTAAGCCTAACCGTAACCCCAAACCTATCCCTAACACTAATCCTAACCCTAACTCATCTAAACCTACCCCTACCCGTAACCCTGTCCCTACCTTTAACCCTAATCCAACCCTAACCCAACCCTAACCCTAAATCGTCTAACCATAACACTAAACCTACGCCTAACCCCAAACCTACCCCTAATCCTAACACTAACCCTAACCCTAACCCTAACACTAAACCCTAATACCTAACCCTGACCCTAACCCCAAACACTAACCCTAACATTAACTATAACCCAAACCTAACCCTAAACCTAACCCCTAACCCCCAACATTAACCCCAACCCTAACCCCAACCCCAACCCTAATCCCAACCATACCCCAACCCCAACCTAAACCCAATCCTAAGCCTATTCTAACCCTAACCCTAAACCTCTTCTAACCCTAACCCTAACAGTAATGCTGATCTTAATCCCTATCTCTAACCCCAACTCCAACCCCAAACCTAAACCCACACTAAGCCCAAACCTAAACCCAACCGTAAACCTAACCCCAACCCCAACACTAACATTAACCCCTACCCCAACCTTAACTCTAAAACCCAACCCCAACCCCTGACCCCAAACCCTAACCCTAACCCCACACCTAGTCTAGCCCTAGTCTTACCCCTAGCACTAGCCCTAGGCCTAATCCTATCCTTACGTCTAACCCTACCCCTACCCTAAACCCCAACCCTAAACCCCCAAACCCTAACCCCAAAACTAACCCTAACCCTAACCCAACCTTAACCCAAAACCTAAACCTAACCATAACCCATACACCTACCCTTACCCCTACCCCTACCCCTAACCCTAACAAAACCCTAACTCAAACCCTAACGCTAACCCTAACGCTAACCCTAACCCTAACACTAACCCTAAACCTAATCCCAACCCTAACCAAACCTCAACCCTAACACTAGCACTAACACTAACACAAACCCTATCCCTAACTGTAACCCCAAACCCTAGCCCCAACACTAACCCTAACTGTAAAAACTAACCCCAACCTAACCCTAAACCCTAATCCTAACCCCAACCGTAACCTTGCCCCAGCCATAGCCCCTAGCACTAGCCCCAGGCCTAACCCTATCCTTAGGCCTAAAACTACCCCTACACTTAACCCTAACCCTAAACCCTAAACGCTAAACCCCAACCCCAAAACTAACCCTAACCCTAACCTTAACCCAACCCTAACCCAAAATCTAATCCTAACCGCAACCTTACCCCTACCTTGCCCCTACCCCTAACCCTAACCAAACCCTAACCCTAACCCTAAACCTAAACCTAACCCTAACCCTAACCCTAACCCTAACCCTAACCCTAATCCTAACCCCAAACCTAAACATAATCCTAACCCCAACCCCTACCCTAACCCCAACCGTCACCCTAACTGAAACCCAACCCTAACCCTAACCCTATTCTAAACATAACCCCAAACCTAAACATCATCTAACCTTAAACCTACCAGTAACACTAACCCTAATCCTATCCCTAACCCCAACCCCAACCCTAAACCTAAACCTACCTTAAACCTAAACCTAACCCTAACCATAAACCTAACCACCACCCAAACCCTAACCATAACCCCAAAACTAAAACCTAACCATAACCCTAACCCTAACTCTAAAACCCAACCCTAACCTAACCCTAAACCCTACCCCTACCCTTAACCCTAACCCCAAACGATAAACCATAACCCTGAAACCAACTCTAACCCTAACCCAACCCTAACCCTAACCCTAACCCCAACCCATACACCCACCCTTACCCCTACCCCCTACCCCCTAACCCTAACCAAACCCCCTAACCCCCTAACCCTAAGGCTAAACCTAACCCTAACACAAACACTATCCCTAAACCTAATCCTAACCCTAACCCTAACCCCAAGCCTAACAAAACCCTAACACAAACACCAACCCTTTCCCTAACCCTAACCCTAAACTAACCCTAACACTAATACCCTAAACCAAACCCTAACCCTATTATAATGCTAACCCTAAACCCAAATCTCTTCTAACACTAATCCTAAGAGTAATGATAACCCTAACCCTAACCCTAACCCTAAACCTTAACCCTAACCCGACCCAAAACCATACCCCCTAACCCTAACCTTAAAACCTTACCCAAACTCTCCCCCAAAACACTAACACCTAACCCTAACACAAAACCCTACCACTTACCATAACACTAACCTCAAACCCCTAACCATAACCCTAACCCTAAACCTTACTTCTACCACCTAAACCCTAACCCTAACCCCAAACAGTAAACCTAACCCTAACACTAACCCTAACACATAACCCTAACCCTAACCCTTACCCCTAACCCTAACCCTATCCTTAAACCATAAACCCTAATCCTAACCCTAATATTAACAACTAACCCCTATCCTAACCCTAACCGTAACCCCAAACCCTAACCCTAACCCTAACCCTAAACCCTAATCGTAACCCTAACACTAACCACTAACCTACCCTAACCCATAACCCCAACCCTAACCCTAACCCTAACTCTTCTAAACCTAACCCCAAGCCTAAGCCCTAACCCAACCCTAACCTAACCCCAACCAATACCTTACCCTTCCTCTACCCCTACCTTTAACCTTAACACAACCCTAACCCTAACCCTAACTCTATCGCTAACCCCTACCGCAACCCTAACACAAATCCTAACCCTAACACTAACCCTAACCCTAACCCTAAACCCTAACCCTAACCCCAACCGTAATACTAACCCTAAACCTAACCCTAAACCCTAACCCTAACCCTAACCCTAAGCCCAACCACAACCCTAACCCTAACCCTACCCTAACCCTAACCCCTAACCCTAGCTCGAGACCTAGGCCTATACCTAGTACAAGCCCCAGACCTAACCCCTATCCCTAAACCTAACCCTAACCCTAAACCCTAACCCTAACACTAACCCTAACCCTAACACTCACCCTAAGCCTAAGCCCAACCCTAACCCTAAACCCTAACCCCAACCCTAACCCTAACCCCAACCACAACCCCAAACCCAACCCTACCCTAACCCTAACCCCTAACCCTAGCTCTTGACCCAGCCCCATACCTAGTACAAGCCCCAGACCTAACCCTATCCCTAACCCTAACCCCAAACCTGTCCCTAAACCCCAACCATAACCCTAACACAACTGTAACCCCAACACTAACGCACACATATCTTTAACCCTACCCCTACCCCCTATCCCTAACCCTAATCTAACCCCCAAACCTACACCTAACCCCAACCCCTAACCCTAACCCTAACCTTAAACCCCAACCCCAACCCTAATACTAAACCCCAACCCTAACCCTAACCCCTAACCCTAACCCTAAAACTAACTCTGTCTAACCCTAACCCTAACCCTAACCCTAACCCTTATAACCCCAACCCTAACCCTAACCCTGTCCTTAACCAGACCTCTACTCCTAACCCGAACCCTATTCCTAAACCCGAAACCATAACCCTAACCCTAAACCTAAGTCTAAACACTAACCATTACCTTAATCCTAACCCAACCCTAACACTAACCCTAACCCCAACACTAACCACAACCCCTAACCCTAACCCTAACCCTAGCCCCAACCATATTCTAACCCCCAACCCCAAACCTAACCCACTTCTAACACTAAACCTAATAGTAACGCTAACCCCAACCCTAAACCTAACCCCAACGCCAACCCCACCCTAACCCTACCCTAATCCTAAACCCTAACCATAACCCTAATCTAAAACCCTAACACTAATCCTAACTTTAGCCGGAGCCCCAGCCCCAGCCCTAGTAGCAGCCCTAGCTCTAAAACTATCCCTAGACCTAAACCGAACCTCAACCCTAATCCTATCCCGAAACCCCAAACCCGAACCCCACCCCTAACCCCAACCCCAACCCTAGCCCTAGTTCTAACTCTAACCCTAACCCCAACTCTTAACCCTAACACCTATCCAAAGCCCAAACACTTTCCCCTAACCCCAACCCTAAGCCTAACACTAAACACTAACACTAACCGTAAACCTAACCCTACCCTAACCCTAACCATAACCATAGACCAAGTCCCAACTCTAACCCTAATTCTAACTTTAACCCTAACACCTATCCTAAGCCTAAACCCTTGCCTAGCCCTAACCCCTACCCTAACCCTAACCCTAACCCTAGCCCTAGTCCCAACTCTAACCCTAACCCTAACTTTAACCCCAACACCTATCCTAAGCCCAAACACTTTCCCTAACCCCTAACCCTAAACCCTAACCATAACCCTAACGCGTAATCCCTAACCCTAACCCTAACACTATCCCTAACCCTAACCCCTATCCCTATCCCTACCCTAAACTCTAACCCTAACCATAACACTAAACACTAACCCTAACCCTATCCCTATCCCTAGCCCTAGCCCTAGCCTAACCCTATCCCTAGCCTAACCATAACCATAACACTAACCCTAACCCTAACCCCTAACCATAACTCTAAACCTACCCTATACCTAAACCCTAACTCTAACTCTAACCCTAAACTTAAACCCCTAAACTGTAACGATAACCCTATGCCTAACCCAACACTAACCCCAACCCAAACCCTAACCCTAACCCTAAACACAACCCCTAATCCTATCCCTCCCCTTAAACCTAAACCCAACCCCAACCTTTACCATATCCCTAAACCCTAAACCCTTACCCTAACACTAAACCTAACCCTAACCCTAACACTACCACTAACCCTAACCCTAAACCCTAACCCTAACACTAACCCCAACCCAACCCTAACCCTAAACCTAACTCCAACCCATACCAATACCCCTAACCCTAACCCCGAACCTAACCCTATCCCTAAACCCTAATCCCTAACCCTAACCCTAACCCTAAACACTAACCCTAACAATAAACATAACCCAAAACAATCTCTAACCCTAACCCTAACACTAACCTAATCCTAATCCTAACACTTTTCTATCCCTAACCCTAAATCTAAACCTCTTCTAACCCTAACCCCAACAGTTATGCTAACCCCAATTCTATCCCTAAACCCAACCCCAACCCTAAACCTAACCCTACCCTAAGTCTAGACCTAAACCTATTCATAAACCTAACCCCAACCCCAACACTAACACTAAACCCTAACCCTAACCCTAACTCTATGATCTAACCCCTACCCTAACCCCTGAACCGTAAGCCTAACCCTAGTCTAGCCCTAGCCCTACCCCCTAGCACCAGCCCAAGGCCAAACCCTATCCTTAGGTCTAACCATACCCCTACCATTAACCCTAACCCTAAACCCCAAACTCTAACCCTAAAACTAACTCTAACCCTAAATCAACCCTAACCCAAAACCTAAACCTAACTGCAACCCATACTTCTATCCGTACCACTACCCCTACCCCTAACCCTAACCAAAACCTAACCCTAATGCTAACGCTAACCCAAACACTGACATAAACCCTAACAATAACCCTAAACCTAAAACTAACCCTAACCTCACCCTAACACTAACACTAACCCTATACCTAACCCTAACCCTAAATCCTAACCATAACCCCAAACTGTAACCCTAACCCTAAACTGTAACCCCAACCCAAACACTAATCCTAACCCTTACCCTAACTCTAAAACGTAACCCCAACCCTAACCCTAAACCCTAACCCCAACACTAATCCTAGCCTAGCCCCAGCCATAGATCTAAACTAGCCCTAGTCTTAACCCTATCCTTAGGCCTAACCCTACCCCTACCATTAACCCTAACCCCAAACACTAAACCCCAACCTTAAAACTAACTCTAACCCTAACCCAACCTTAACTCAAACCCCAAACCTAACCCCAAACCATACCCCCACCCTTACCCCTAACCCTACCCCCTTACCTTAACGAAACCCCAACACTAACACTAATGCTAACCCTAACCCTAACACTACCCTAAAGCTAACCCCTGACCCTAACACTAACCCTAACCCTAAACCCGAACCCCAACACTAACCCCAACCCAATCCTAACCCTAACCCCAACCCAACACTAAACTTAAACCTACCCCAAACCCAAACCTAATATTAACCCCAACCATAACCCAACCCTAACCCTAACCCCTAAGCCCAACCCCCAACCCCAACCCCAAACCTCACCCTAAATGAAAACTCTTCTAATCCTGCCCTAAGAGTAATGCTAACGCTGACTCTAACCCTACCATAACCCCAGCCCATAACCTCACCGTTACCCTTACCCATACCCCCAACCATAAAACAAACCTAACCCTACCCTAACCCTAACGCTAACCCCTACCCCAACCTTAACACTAACCCTAACTCTAACACTAACACTAACCCTAACTCAACCGTGAACCCCAACCCCCAACCCTAACCCTAACCCAAACCCCAACACATACCACTACCCCTACCCCTAACCCTAAATCCTAAACCCTAACCCCTAACCCTAAGACTAACCTCTAACCCTAACCCTAAATCAAACACTAAACCGAAACCTCTTCTAACCCTAAACCCAAGAGTAATGCTAACCCTAACCCTAACCCCATCCCCAACCCCATCCCTAACCCTAACCATACCCTAACCCTAACCCTATCCCTAACCCTATTCTAACCCTAACCCCCAATTCAAAACCGCTCGAACCCTAACCCCAACCGTTCTCTAAACCTAACCCTAAACCTAATCCTAATCCCATCCTTAACCCCAACCCCAAACCTAAACCTGTACCTACCTTAACCATAAACCTAACCCTAACCCTAACCCCTAACACCTACCCTTACCCATACCCCTACCCCCTAACACTAACCCAACCATAACCCTAACCTAATGCTAACTGCAACACTAACCATTACCCCAAATCTAACCCTAACCCCTGACCCTAACCCACCCCAACCCAAACTCCTACCACTAACCCTACCCCTAACCCTAACCCCTAACCCTAACCCCTGAACCAAACCCCAACACTAAACCCTAAACCTAACCCCTAACCCCAACCCCTACCCTACCCCTCACCGTACCCCAACCCCAACCCTAACCTTAACCCTAACCCTCAACTGAAACCCTTCTGGCCCCAACCCCAGCCGCACCCCCAACCCTAACCCTAAACCTAACACTAATCCTATCCCTAACCCCAACCCCAACCCTACCCCTAACCGCACCCCTAACCCTAACCATAACCCTAGCCTTAGCACTAGCACCAGCCCTAGGCCTAACCCCATCTCTCGGCCTAACCCCTAACCCTATTCTTAACCCTAACCCTAACCCTAAACCCTAAACCCTAACCCCAACCGTAACCCTGACTCCTAACCCCAAACCCACCCTAACCCCAACCGCACACCAACCCTAAACCCACACCCTAACACTATCCCTAACGCTAACCCTAACACTAACCCTAATCCTCACCCTAACCCTAACCCCAACTTTAACACTAACCCTAACCCTAACACTAACACTAACCCTAACCCTAACCCTAATCATAACCCCAAACTAACCATAACCCTAACCCTAACCTAACCCTAATACTAACCCCAAATTCTAACCCTAACACTAACCTTAATCCAATCCTAACCCTAACCATAACTCCAACCAATACGCCTACCCCTACCCCTTCCCCAACCCCTAACCCTAACCCCTAACCCTAGCCCCTAATCCTGACTCTAACCTTAATCCTAACACCAAATCCCAACACTATCCCTAACCTAACCCTAACCCTAATAAACTAAATCTAACCCTAAC
The DNA here is from genome assembly GCA_917880005.1 of Nanger dama. NCBI lineage: Eukaryota > Metazoa > Chordata > Mammalia > Artiodactyla > Bovidae > Nanger > Nanger dama. The sequence goes on along the minus strand of CAKJTW010000429.1, from coordinate 36,602 downwards.
TTTATTCTAATGCTAACCCTAAACCTAAACCTCTTCTACACTCAACCTAACAGTAACGCTAACCCTAAACCTAACCCCAACCCCAAACCCACCCTAACCCCAACCCCAAACCTAAACCCCAACCCCAACCCCAACCCCAAAGCCTAACCCTTACACTAACCCTAGCTTGAGACCCAGCCTCAGCCCTAGCCCCAGGACTAGCCCTAGCCTTATTCCCAAACATAGCCCCAACCCTAACCCAACTTAACCCTAACCCCAAACCTAACCTCAATTCATAACCCTACCCTTAATCCTAACACTAACACTAACCCCAACCCAAACCTAAGCAACTAACCCCTTTCATTACACTAACCCCAACACTAAACCTAAACCCTAACCCTAACCCTAATGGTACACCCTAACCGTAACCCTAACCCAACCCTAACCCTAACCCTAACCCAAATGCCAACACATACCGCTACCCCTACCCCTAACCCTAAACCCTAAACTTAACCCTAACCCTAAGTCTAACCCCTAACCCTAACCCTAAATCAAACCCTAAACCGAAACCTCTTCTAACCCTAAACCTAAGAGTAATGCTAACCCCAACCCTAACCCCTAACCTCAACCCCATCCCCAACCCTAACCCTAACCGTACCCTAACCCTAACCCTGTCCCTAACACTATTCTAACCCTAACCCTAAACCAAAACTGCTTCGAACACTAACCCCAACCATTCTCTAAACCTAACCCTAAACCTAACCCTAACCCTAATCTTATCCTAACCCCAACCCCAACCCTAAACCTATACCTTCCCTAACCATAAACCTAACCCTAACCCTAACCCTAACACCTACCCTTACCCATACCCCTACCTTTAACTCTAAACCAACCATAACCCTAACCCTAATGCTAACTGTAACACTAACCATTACCCTAAATCTAACCCTAACCCTAACCCTAACCCAAACCCCAACCCATACTCCTACCACTAACGCTACCCCTACCCCTAACCCCTAACCCTAACCCCGAACCAAACCCTAACCCTAAACCTAACCCTAACCTCAACCCCAACCCTACCACTAACCGCACCCGAACCCTAACCCTAACCATATTCTAACCCCAAACCGAAACCCTCTTCCCTGACCCTAACCCCAACCGCACCCTAACCCTAACACTAACCCTAACCCTAAGGTAACCGTAACCCCAAACCTAATCCTCTTCTAACCCTAACCCTAACAGTAATGCTAACCTTAACCTTATCCCTAACCCTAACCCCAACACTAAGCTTAAACCTACCCTAAACGTAAACCCAACATTAACTCTAACCATAACCCAATCCTAACTCTAACCCTAAGCCTAACCCCTAACCTTAACCCCAAACCTTACCCTAAATGAAAACTCTTCTAACCCTAACCCTAAGAGTAATGCTAACCCTAACCCTAACCCTACCATAACCCCAGCCCATAACCTTATCATTACCCCTACCCATACTCCTAACCGTAAAACAAACCTAACCCTACCCTAACCCTAATGCTAACCCCTACCCCAACCTTAACCCTAACCCTAACCCTAACACTAACACTAACACTAACCCTAACCCTAACCCTAAACCCCAACCGTAACCCCAACCCAACCCTAACCCTAACCCAAACCCCAACACATACCGCTACCCCTACCCCTAACCCTAAACCCTAAACCCTAAACCTAACCCCTAACCCTAACCCCAAGACTAACCCCTAACCCCTAACCCTAAATCAAACACTAAACCGAAACCTCTTCTAACCCTAAACCTAAGAGTAATGCTAACCCTAACCCTAACCCTAACCCCATCCCCAACCCCAACCCCAACCCTAACCCCAACCATACCCTAACCCTAACCCTATCCCTAACCCTATTCTAACCCCTAACCCCAACCCGAAACCGCTTCGAACCCTAACCCCAACCGTTCTCTAAACCTCACCCTAAACCTAACCCTAACCCTAATCCCATCCCTAACCCCAAACCCAACCCTAAACCTATACCTACCCTAACCATAAACCTAACCCTAACCCTAACACCTAACCTACCCATACCCCTACCCCTAACAATAACCCAATCATAACCCTAACCTAATGCTAACTGCAACACTAACCATTACCCTAAATCTAACCCCTAACCCTGACCCTAACCCAATCCCCAACCCATACTCCTACCACTAACCCTACCCCTAACCCCTAACCCCTAACCCTAACCCTGAACCAAACCCCAACACTAAACCCCAAACCTAACCCCAACCCCAACCCCTACCCTACCCCTCACCGTACCCTAACCCTAACCCTAACCTTAACCCTAACCCTATTCTAACCCTAACCCTCAACTGAAACCTCTTCTGGCCCCAACCCTAGCCGCACCCCAACCCTAACCCCAAACCTAACACTAATCCCTATCCCTAACCCCAACCCCAACCCTACCCCTAACCGCACCCCTAACCCTAACCATAACCCTAGCCTTAGCACTAGCACTAGCCCTAGGCCTAACCCTATCTCTCGGCCTAACCCCAACCCTATTCTTAACCCTAACCCTAACCCCAAACCCCAAACCCTAACCCCAACCGTAACCCTGACTCTCTAACCCCAAACCCACCCTAACCCCAACCGCACACCAACCCCAAACCCAAACCCTAACACTATCCCTAACGCTAACCCTAACACTAACCCCAATCCTCACCCTAACCTTAACCCCAACTTTAACACTAACCCTAACCCTAACACTAACACTAACCGTAACCCCAAACCTAATCATAACCCCAAAACTAACCATAACCCTAACCCTAACCTAACCCTAACACTAACCCCAAATCCTAACCCCAACACTAACCTTAATCCAATCCTAACCCTAACCGTAACTCCAACCAATACCCCTACCCCACCCCTTCCCCAACCCCTAACCCCAACCCCAACCCTAGCCCCTAATCCTGACTCTAACCTTAATCCCAACACCAAATCCCAACACTATCCCTAACCCAACCCCAACCCCAATAAACCAAATCTAACCCTAACTTTATTCTAATGCTAACCCTAAACCTAAACCTCTTCTACACTCAACCTAACAGTAACGCTAACCCCAAACCTAACCCTAACCCCAAACCCACCCTAACCCTAACCCTAAACCTAAAACCTAACCCCAACCCCAACCCTAAAGCCTAACCCTTACACTAACCCTAGCTTGAGACATATCCTCAGCCCCAGCCCTAGGACTAGCCCTAGCCTTATTCCTAAACCTAGCCCCAACCCTAACCCAACTTAACCCTAACCCCAAACCTATCCTCAGTTCATAACCCTACCCTTAATCTTAACACCAACACTAACCCTAACCCCAATCCAAGCAACTAACCCCTTCCATTACACTAACCCCAACACTAAACCTAAACCCCAAACCCAACCCTAATGGTACACCCCAAACGTAACCCTAACCCAACCCTAACCCTAACCCTAACCCAAACCCCAACACATACCGCTACCCCTACCCCTAAACACGAAACGTAACCCTAACCCTAGATATAAGCCTCAACCCTTAACCCTAACTTTAAATCATACCCTAAACCGAAACCACTTCTAACCCTAAACCTAAGAGTAATGCTAACCCTAACCCTAACCTTAACCCTAACCTCAACCCAAACCCTAAACCCTAACTGTACCCTATCCCTAACCCTATCCATAACAATATTCTAACCCTAACCCTAAACCAAAACCTCTTCGAACCCTTATCCTAACCATACTCTAACCCTAACCCTAAACCTAATCCTATCCCTAACCCCAACCCCAACCCTAAACCTATACCTACCCTAACCATAAACCTAACCCTAACCCCTAACCCTAACACCTACCCTTACCCATAACCCTACCCCCAACCATAACCCAATGCTAACTTTAACACTAACCATTACCCCAAATCTAACCTAGCCCTAAACCTAAACCCAAGTCTATCCCTAATCCTATTCCTAAACCCCAAACCTTAACCCTAACCTTAACCCCAACACTAAACACCAACCCTAACCCCAAGTCTACCCTAACCCTAAGCCTACCCTCAGCCCTAGGGCTAAACCCAACCCTAACCCTAACTTTATCCCTAACACCTATTCTAAGCCCAAACCCTTTGCTAACCCTAACCCCAAACCCCAACCCTGACCCAAAACCCAATTCCTAACCATAACCATAACCCCAACTCTATGCCTAACCCTAACCCCAACCCCAACCCCCAACACTATTCCTACCCCTAACCCTAACCCCAACCATAACACTAAACACCAACCCTAACCCTTTCCCCAAACCCAGCCCCTAGCCCCAGAACTAGCCCTAGTCCTAAACCCATCCCTAGCCCCAACCATAAACCTAACACTAAACCTAATCCCTAATCCCTAATCCCTAACCATAACCCTCACCCCAACCCAAAATCATAACTGTAACCCTACCCCATACATTAACCCTAACCCTAACTCTAACCCTAAATACTAAACTGTAACAATAACCCCAACCCTAGCCCAACCCTAACCCTAACTATGACCCTAAACTCAACTCCCAACCCATTTCCTCCCCTTAACCCTAAACCTAAACCTAACCATATCCCTAAACCCCAAACCCTAACCCCAACATTAAACAATAACTTTAACCCTACCCCTAATCAAACCCTAACCCTAAACCTAACCCTAACCCTTAACCCTAACCCAAATCTGACCCCTAATCCTAACCCCAACCCAACCCCAACCCTAACCCCAACACCAACCCTAACCCTAACCTAACCCCTAACACTAACCATAATCTTAACTCTAACCCTAATCCTAACCTTATACCCTTACTCTAACCCTAACCCCAAACCGAACCCTAAACATAACCCTAGCCTCAATCCTAAACCTAAACCTAATCATAACCATAAACCTAACCCTAACCCTAAACCTAAACCTAACACTAACCAAAACCCCTAATCCTACCTCTAACCCTAACCCTAACCTTAACTTTAACCCAAACTTAACCCTAACCCTAACCCTAACCTCAATCCCAACCCTAACCCTAACCCTAACCCTAATCCTAACACGAAAAGTAACCCTAACCCCAACCCTAACACTAACCCTAAACTAACCCTAACACGAACCCCAACCCTAACCCTAAAACTAACCCTAAACTAACCCTAACACGAACCCCAACCCTAACTGTAACCCAACACTAACCCTAACCCCAACCCCAACGCTAACTTCAACCCCAATCCTAACCCTAGCTCTAATCCCAATCCTCACCCTAACCCCAAACCCAAACCTAAACCCAACCACAATCCCAACCCTAACCCCAACCCCAGTCACAACCCTAACCTCAACCTTAACCCAACCCCAACCCCAACCTTAGCCCCAAACTTAACCCCAACACTAAACCCTAACCCTATTCCTAACACTAACTCTAATCCCTAACCCTAAACCTAACGCTAACCCCAACGCTAATGGTAACCCTAACGCTAACCCCAACAATTACCCTGACCCCTGACCCCAAACCCAAACCTAACCCTAACAGTCACCCTAACCCTAATGCTAACCCCAAACACTAACACTAACCCTAACCCTGAACCAAACCCTAACCCTAAACCTAACCCTTACCTTAACCCTAATCCCTAACCCTAACCCTAACCCCAAACCTTTCTAACCCTAAACCTAAGAGTAACGCTAACCCTAACACTAATCCTAACCCTAAACCAAACCCCAACCCTAAGCCTAACCCCAACACTAAATCTAACCCCCAACCCCAACCGCAACCCCAAACCTCTTCTTACCCTAAACCCAAGAGTAACGCTAACACTAAACCCAACCCTAGTCCTAATCCCAACCCAAACCCCAAACATAACCCCAACCCCAACACTAACCATAACCCTAAGCCCCATCCCTAACCCTAACCCTAAACCTCTTGTAACCCTAAACCCAAGAGTAACGCTAACCCCAAACCTAACCCTAACCCTAACCCCTAAACCAAACCCCCCCAAACCTAACCCTAACCCTAACCCTAATCAACACCCCTAACCCTAACCCTAACCCTAACCCTAACCTGAACCCTAAACATCTTCTAATCCTAAACCTAAGAGTAACGCTAACCCTAACCCTAACCCTAACCCTAACCCCAAACCATAACCCTAACCGAAACCCTAACCCCAACCCTAACCCACCCCTAACCCCTAAACCTAACCCTAACCCTAACACGAACCCGAACCCAAACCCTAACCCGAACCCTTACCCCAATCCCGAACCCCTAACACTAACCCTAACACGAACCCTAACCCTAACCCTAACCCTAACACTAACTCTATTCTCACCCTAACACGAACCCCAACCCCTAACCCGAACCCTAACCCTAACCGGAAACCTAACCCTAACCCCTAACACGAACCCTAACCGTAACCCTAACCCCTAACACTAACCCTAAACTAACCCCTAACAAAAACCCTAACCTTAACCCTAACACTAACCCTAAACTAACCCTAACACGAACCCTAACCCTAACTGTATTCCAACAGTAACCCTAACCCCAAGTCCAACGCTAAGCTCAAACCCATCCTAACCCTAATTCTAACCCCAACCCTCACCCTAAATCCAAACCCACCCCTAAACCCAACCACAATCCCAACCCTAACCCCAACCCCAGTCCCAACCCTAACCCTCAACCTCAACCCAACCCCAACCCCAACCTTAGCCCCAAACCTAACCCTAACACTAAACCCTAACACTATTCCTAACACTAACCCTAACCCCTAACCCTAAAACTATCGCTAACCCTAACGCTAATGGTAACCCCAACGCTAACCCTAACAATTACCCTGACCCTAACCTTAACCCTAAACCAAACACCACCCCTAACCCCAACCCCTAACCCTAACCCCAAATCTCTTCTAACCCTAAACCTAAGAGTAATGCTAACCCTAACCCTAACCCTAAACCTATCCCCCAACCCTAACCCTAACCCCTACCCCAACCCTAACCCTAACCCTAATCCCAACCCCCAACCCCTGACCTTAACCCTCTAACCCTAAACCTAACCCCAAACCCAACAATAAACCTAATAGTAATGCTAACCTTAACCCCAAACCTAACCCCCAACACCCACCCTAACCCCAACCCTACCCCAACCGTAACCCCAGCACCAGGCCCAACTCCTAACCCCAACCCCAACTATAACCCCAACACATATCCTAAGCCCAAACTCTTCCCCTAACCCTAACCCCAAAATCCAACCCTAACCCTAACTCTCATCCCTAACCCTAACCTTAAGTCTAACACTATCCTAACCCTAACCCCAACCCTAACCCTCAGTCTATCCCTACACCTAACCCTAACCCCAAACATAACACTAAACACCAACCCCAACACTAGCCCTAACCCTAGCTCAATCCCTAGCGCTAGCTCTAGCCCTAGTCCCAAACCTATCCCCAGCCCGAAACATAAACTTAACACTAACGCTAAACTAACCATAACACCAACCCTAACCCTGACTGTAACCCAAAACTAACTCTAAGCCAAATCCCCAAGGCCAATTTCAACCCCAATCCTAACCCTAAACCTAACCCTAACCCCAACCCTAACCCTAACCCCAACCCCAATCCCAAACCCAAACTAAATCCCAACCCCAACCCCCAACCCAAGTCCCAACCCTAAACGCAACCCCAACCCCAACCCCAACCCCAACCCTAACCCTAACCCCCCAAACCCTAACCCTAACCCCAACCCCAACACTAAACCTAACCCTAACCCCTAACCCTAAACCCTAAACCCTAACCCTAACCCCTAAACCTAACACTAACCCTAACCCCAACCCTAAACCCTAACCCTAACCCTAACCCTAACCCTAACCCTAACCCTAACCCCTAACCCTAACCCGAACCCTAACCCGAACCCCTAACCCTAACCCGCCCTAACCCTAACCCTAACCAACCCTAACCCTAACAGTAAACCCTAACCCTAACACGAACCCAACTAAACCGAACCCTAACCCTAAACCAAACCTAACCCTAAACCCAACACCCTAACCCCAACCCTAACCCCAAACACTAACCCTAAACTAACCCTAACACGAACCCTAACCCTAACCCCTAACCCTAAACCCTAACGCCTAAACCCTGTAACCCAACCCTAAACCCAAACCCTAACCCCCTAACCCTAACACCCCAACCCCAACCCTAAACCAAACCCTAACCCTAACCCTAACCCCAAACCAAACCCAACCCAACCCTAACCCCAACCCTAACCCCAACCCCTAAACCTAACCCCTAACCCCCCAACCCTAACCCTAACCCCCTAACCCCCTAACCCTAACCCTAAACCCAAGGAACCCTTAACCCTAACCCTAACCCTAACCCCAACCCCTAACCCCAAACCAAACCCCCCAACCCACCCTAACGCTAACCCTAAACACCAACCCCAAACCCAACCCTAAACCCAAACCCTAACCCCTAACCCTAACCTAACCCCAACCCCAACCCTAACCCTAACCCTAAACCTTCTAACCCTAAACCCAAGAACCCTAACCCTAACCCTAACCCTAAACCAAACCCCCTAACCCTAACCCTAAACCAAACCATAACCCTAACCCTAAACTAACCCCAACCCCAACCCCAACCCCCTAAACCTAACCCTAACCCTAAACCTAACCCCTAACCTAACCCTAACCCTAACCCCAAACCCAACCCTAAACAACCCTAACCAACACAACCCAAACCTCAACCCTAACCCTAACCCCAAACCTTGTAACCCCAAACCCAAGAGTAACCCTAACCCCAAACCTAACCCCAACCCCAAACCCTAAACCTAACCCTAACACCAAACCCCCCAAAACCCCCTAACCCTAACCCAAACCCACCCCTAACCCTAACCCTAAACCCTAACAGAAACACTAAACCCTAACCCTAAACCTAACCCCAAACCAAACCCCTAACCCTAACCCTAACCCCAACCCTAACCCAAACCCTAACCCCTAACCCAAACCCTAACCCTAAACCCTTCTAACCCCAAACCCAAGAGTAACGCTAACCCTAACCCTAACCCTAAACCTAACCCAAACCAAACCCTAACCCTAACCCCTAACCCTAACCCGTTCTAACCCTAAACCTAACCCTAACCCTAACCCCAACCCCTAAACCCTAACCCTAACCCCCTAAACCCTAACCCCAACCCCAACCCTAACCCAACCCCTAACCTAACCCTAAACCTAACAATAAACCCATAACCCTAACCCTTAACCCCCAAACCTAACCCCAACATCAACCCTACCCTAACCCTACCCTAACCCCTAACCCCAGCCCCAGGCCCAACTCCCAACCCTAACCCCAACTATAACCCTAACACATATCCTAAGCCCAAACTCTTTCCCCTAACCCTAACCCCAAAAGCTAACCCTAACCCTAACCCTAACCCTCATCCCTAACCCTAACCTAAACCCTAACACTATCCCTAACCCTAACCCCAACCCCTAACCCTCACCCTATCCCTACACTTAACTCAAACCCCAAACATAACACCAAACACTAACCCCAACCCCTAGCCCCAACCCTAGCCCAATCCCTAACGCCAGCACTAGCCCTAGTCCTAAACCTATCCCTAGCCCGAACCATAAACTTAACACTAACGCTAAACTAACCCTAACACAAACCCTAACCCTAACTGTAACCCAACACTAACTCCTAACCCCAACCCCAAGGCTAATTTCAACCCCAATCGTAACCCTAAACCTAACCCTAACCCCAACCCTCACCCTAACCCCAACCGCAACCCTAAACCCAACCACAATCCCAACCCTAACCCCAACCCAAGTCCCAACACTAACCTCAACCTCAACCCCAACCCCAACCCCAACCTTAACCCTAACCCTAACCCGAACGATAACCCCTAACACTAACCCTAACCCTAACCCCTAACCCTAATCCTAACACTAAAACCCTAACCCCTAAACCTAACCCTAACCCCTAACCCTAAAACCCTAAACCTAACCCTAACCCTAACCCTAAACCTAACCCAACCCTAACCCCCTAACCCTAACCCCTAACCCAACCTAACCCTAACCCTAACCCTAACCCCTAACCTCCCTAAACCTCCCTAACCCTAACCCTAAACCCAAGAGTAACCCTAACCCTAACCCTAACCAGAACCCTAACCCCTAACCCGAACCCTAACCCTAACCCTAACCCTAACACGAAACCTACCCCAACCCTAACCCCAACACTAACCCAAACCTAACCCTAACACGAACCCTAACCCTAATCCTAACACTAACACTAAACTAACCCTAACCCCAACCCCTAACCCTAACTGTAACCCAACACTAACCCCAACCCCAACCCCAACGCTAACTTCAACCCCAATCCCAACCCTAACCGTAACCCCAACCCTCACCCTAACCCCAAACCCAACCCCAAACCCAACCACAATCCCAACCCCAACACCAACCCAAGTCCCAACCCTAACCTCAACCTCAACCCAACCCCAACCAACCCTAGCCCTAAACCTAACCCTAACGCTAAACCCTAACCCTAACCCCTAACACTAACCCTAACCCCTAACCCCAAACCCAACGCTAACCCTAACGCCTAATGGTAACCCCAACGCTAACCCCAACAATTACCCTGAACCTGACCCTGACCCTGAACCCAAACCCCAAACCTAACCCTAACAGTAACCCTAACCCTAACGCTAACCCTAAACACTAACACTAACCCTAACCCCAAACCAAACCCCAACACTAAACCCAACCCTAACCCCAACCCTAACCCCTAACCCTAACCCTAACCCTAAACCTTTCTAACCCTAAACCTAAGAGTAACGCTAACCCTAACCCTAACCCTAACCCCAAACCAAACCCTAACCCTAACCCTAACCCTAAACCAAACCCCAACCCTAAGCCCTAAACCTAACACTAACCCTAACCCCTAACCCCAACCCCCCAACCCTAACCCTAACCCTAACCCTAACCCTAACCCGAACCCCAAACCCTAACCCTAACCCCAAACCCTCTTAACCCTAAACCAAGAGTAACCCTGACCCTAAACCTAACCCTAACCCTAACCCTAAACCAAACCCTAAACATAACCCCAACCCTAACACTAACCCTAAACCTAAGCCCTAACCCTAACCCTAACCCTAAATCTAAACCCTAACCCTAAACCTAAGAGCACTAATCTAACCCTAAACCTAACCCTAACCCTAACCTTAAACAAAACCCAAAACCTAACCCTAACCCTAACCCTAACCCAAACCCTAAACCAAACCCTAAAAACCAAAACCCTAACACTAACCCCTAACCAACACTAACCCCTAACCCTAACACTAACCCTAACCCTAACCCTAACCCTAACACTAACCCTAAACCCAACCCCTAACACGAACCCTAACCCCTAACCGCAACCCAACACTAACCCTAACCCCAACCCCCCTAACGCTAACCCCAACCCCAACCCTAACCCTAACTCCCAACCCCAACCCCAACCCTAACCCCAACCCAACCCCAACCCAAACACAATCCCAACCCTAACCCCAACCCCAGTCCCAACCCTAACCCCAACCACAACCCAACCCCAACCCCAACCTTAGCACTAAACCTAACCCTAACGCTAAACCCTAACCCTAATCCTAACACTAACCCTAACCCCAAACCCTAAACCTAACGCTAACCCTAACGCTAATGGTAACCCTAACGCTAACCCCAACACCAACCCTGACCCTGACCCTGACCCTGACCCTAAACCCAAACCCTAACCCTAACAGTAACCCTAACCCTAACGCTAACCCAAAACACTAACACTAACCCCTAACCCTAAACCAAACCCCAACCCTAAACCAAACCCTAACCTAACCCTAACCCCTAACCCTAACCCTAACCCCAAACCTTTCTAACCCCAAACCTAAGAGTAACAACTAACCCCAAACCCTAAACCAAACCCCAACCCTAATCCTAACCCTAACCAAACCCCAACCCTAAAGCCTAACCCTAACACTAACCCTAACCGTAACCCCAAACCTCTTCTACCCTAAACCTAAGAGTAACGCTAACCCCAAACCCTAACCCTAACCCTAAAGCCAAACCCAAACCCAAACCCCAACCCTAACCCCAACCCTAACCCTAACCCTAAGCCCAATCCCTAACCCTAACCCCAAACCTAAACCCTAACCCTAAACCCAAGAGTAACGCTAACCCTAAACCTAACACTAACCCTAACCCAAAACCCCAAACCAAACCCCAAACCCTAAACCCTAACCCTAACCCTAACCCTAAACCAAACCCCAACCCTAACCCCCAACCCTAACCCTAACCCCAAACCAGCAACCCTAAACCTAACCCTAACCCTAAACCCAAGAGTAACCCTAACCCTAACCCCTAACCCTAACCCCCTAACCCCAACACCACCCTAACCCTAACCCTAACCTAACCCTAACCATAACCCTAACCCTAACCCCAACCCCAAAACCCCTAACCCTAAACCCTAACACTAACCCTAACCCCAAACCCTAACCCCCAAACCAACCAAACCAAACCCTAACCCTAACCCTAACCCTAAACCAAACCTACCCTAACCCTAATCCTAACCCTAAACCAAACCCTAACCCTAACCTAACCCTAACACTAACCCTAACCCCTAACCCCAACCCTAACCCCCTAACACCCTAACCCTCACCCTAAACCCAACAGTAACGCTAACCCTAACCCTAACCCCAACCCTAACCCCAAACCAAACCCCAAACATAACCCCTAACCCCAACACTAACCCTAACCCTAAGCCCCAACCCTAACCCCTAACCCCAACCTCCTAACCCCAAACCCAAGCGTAACCCCAACCCCAAACCCTAACCCTAAACCTAACCCCAACCCTAACCCCAACCCCAACCCCAAACTCAAACCCACCCCAACCCTAACCCCAACACTAACCCTAACCCACACCCCTAACCCTAACCCTAACCCTAACCCACACCCCTAACCCCCAACCCTAACCCTAACCCTAACCCGAACCCTAACCCTAACCCTAACCCCTAACCCCAAGAACAACGCTAACCCTAACCCCAACCCTAACCCTAACCCTAACCCCAACCCTAACCCTAACCCCACCCTAACCCTAAACCCTAACCCACCACTAACCCTAACCCTAACCCCAAACCCAAGAGTAACACTAACCCGAACCCCAACCCTAACCCTAACCCCCCTAACCCAAACCCTAACCCTAACCCCTAACCCCAACCCCAAACTCTACCCCTAAACCCCAACAGTAACGCTAACCCTAACCCTAACCCTAAACCTAAATCCTAAACCTAAACCGAACCCTAACCCCTAACCCCAACCCCAACCCTAACCCCTAACAACACCTAACCCTAACCCTAACCCTAACCCTAACCCTAACCCCCTAACACCAACCCTAACCCTAACCCTAACCCAACACCTAAACCTAACCACAACCCCAATGCTAACTTCAACCCCAATCCTAACCCTAACCCCAAACCCCAACACCAACCCTAACCCTAACCCTTCCCTAACCCTAACCCCAGCCCCAGGCCTAACCCCAACCCTAACCCCAACTATAACCCCAACACATACCTAAGCCCAAACTCTTCCCCAACCCTAACCCCAAAACCAAACCCTAACCCTAAACCTCATCCCTAACCCTAACCCTAACTCTAACACCATCCCTAACCCTAACCCCAACCCTAACACCTCACCCTATCCCTACACTTAACCCTAACCCTAAACATGACACTAAACACTAACCCTAAACCTAGCCCTAACCCTAGCCCACCCCTAGCGCTAGCACTAGCCCTAGTCCCAAACCTATCCCTAGCACGAACCATAAACTTAACACTAACGCTAAACTAACCCTAACACCAACCCTAACCCTAACTGTAACCCAACACTAACTCTAACCCCAACCCCAAGGCTAATTTCAACCCCAATCCTAACCCTAAACCTAACCCCTAACCCCAACCCTAACCCTAACCCCAACCCCAACCCTAAACCCAACCACAATCCCAACCCTAACCCCAACCCAAGTCCCGACACTAACCTCAACCTCAACCCTAACCCCAACCCCAACCTTAACCCTAACCCTAACCCTAACGATAACCCCAAACACTAACCCTAACCCTAACCCCTATCCCTAATCCTAACACTAACCCTAACCCCTAACCCACCCTAACCCTAACCCTAACCCTAACCCTAACCCCTAACCCTAAACCCTAACCCTAACCCTAACCCCAACCCTAAACCCCCCTAACCCCAACCCTAACCCCTAACCCAAACCCCTAACCCAACCCTAACCCAACCCTAACCCTAAACCTAACCCTAACCCACCCCTAACCCTAACCCCAACCCTAACCCCAACCCTAACCCGAACCCTAACCCTAACCCGAACCCTAACCCTAACACCCCTAACCCGAACCCTAACCCTAACGCTAACCCTAACACTAACCCCAAACTAACCCTAACACGAACCCTAACCCTAACCCTAACACTAACACTAACCCTAAACTAACCCTAACACGAACCCTAACCCTAACCCTAACACTAACCCCAACCCTAAACTAACCCTAACACGAACCCTAACCCTAACTGTAACCCAACACTAACCCTAACCCCAACCCCAACGCTAACCTCAACCCCAATCCTATCCCTAACCCTAACCGCAACACCAACCCTACCCTAACCCTTCCCCTAACCCTAACCCTAGTCCTAGGCCTAACTCTAATCCCTAACCCTAACTATAACCCTAACACATATCCTAAGCCTAAACTCTTCCCTAACCCTAACCCCAAAACCTAACCCTAACCCTAACCCTCATCTCTAACCCTAACCTCAACTCTAACACTATCCCTAACCCTAACCCCAACCCCTCACCCTATCCCTACACTTAACTCTAACCCCAAACATAACACTAAACACTAACCCCAACCCCAGCCCCAACCCCAGCCGAATCCCTAGCGCTAGCACTAGCCCCAGTCCCAAACCTATCCCTAGCCCGAACCATAAACCTAACACTAACGCTAAACCAACCCTAACACCAACCCTAAACCAAATTGTAATCCAACACTAACTTTAACCCCTAACCCTAAACCTAACGCTAACCGTAACGCTAATGGTAACCCTAACGCTAACCCTAACAATTACCCTGACCCTGACCCTTATCCTGAACCTAAACCCAAACCTAACCCTAACAGTAACCCTAACCCTAACGCTAACCCCAAACACCAACACTAACCCCAAACCTAAACCAAACCCAAACCCTAAACCTAACCCTAACCTTAACCCTAACCCCTAACCCCAACCCTAACCCTAAACCTTTCTAACCCTAAACCCAAGAGTAACGCTAACCCTAACCCCTAAACCAAACCCTAACCCTAAACATAATCCTACCTAACAATAACCCCTAACCCTAACCCTAACCCTAAACCTTTCTAACCCTAAACCCAAGAGTAACCCTAACCCTAACCCTAACCCCTACCCCAACCCTAACCCTAACCCTAATACTAACCCCTGACCCTAACCCCAACCCACAACCCTAAACCTAACCCCAAACCCAACAATAAAACCAATAGTAATGCTAACTTTAACCCCAACCCCAACCCCCAACACCAACCTTACCCTAACCCTACCCTAACCCTAACCCCAGCCCCAGGCCCAACTCTAACCCTAACCCTAACTATAATCCCAACACATATCCTAAGCCCAAACTCTTTCCCCTAACCCTATCCCCAAAACCCAACCCCTAACCCTAACCCTCATCCCTAACCCTAACCTTAACTCTAACACTATCCCTAACACCAACCCTAACTCAAATCCCCACACTATCCCTACACTTAACTGTAACCCCAAACATAACACTAAACACTAACCCTAACCCCAGCCCCAACCCTAGCCCAATCCCTAGCGCTAGCACTAGCCCTAGTCCTAAACCTATCCCTAGCCCGAACCATAAACTTAACACTAACGCTAAACTAACCCTAACACCAACCCTAACCCTGACTGTAACCCAACACTAACTCTAATCCCAACCCCAAGGCTAATTTCAACCCTAATCCTAACCCTAAACCTAATCCTAACCCCCAACCATAACCCTAACCCCAACTCCAACCCTTAACCCAACCACAATCCCAACCCGAAACCCAACCCATGTCCCGGCACTAACCTCAACCTCAACCCTAACCCCAACCCCAACCTTTACCCTAATCCTATCCCTAACGATAACCCCTAACACTAACCCCAACCCTAACCCCTAACCCTAATCCTAACACTACCCTAACCCCTAACCCCAAACCTAACCCTAACCCTAAACCCTAACCCTAACCCTAAACCCCAACCCTAACCCTAACCCTAACCCTAACCCTAACCCTAACCCTAACCCTAACCCTAACCCCTAACCCTAACCCTAACCTGAACCCTAACCCTAACCCGAACCCTAACCATAACCCTAATCTTAAACCCTAACACGAACCCTAAACCTAACCCTAACACTAACCCTAAACTAACCCTAACACGAACCTTAACCCTAACCCGAACCCCAACCCTAAACCGAACACTATCCCTAACCCTAACACGAACCCCAACCCTAACCCTAACACTAACACTAACCCTAAAGTAACCCTGACATGAACCCCAACCCTAACCCCTAACTCTAAACCTAAACTAACCCTAACCCTAATCCTAACCATAAACCAAACCCCAGCCCCAAGCCTAACCCTAACACTAATCCTAACCCCCAACCTCACCGTAACCCCAAACCTCTTCTTACCCCTAAACCCAAGAGTAATGCTAACCCCAAACATTACCCCAAACATAACGCTAACCCTAACACTAACTCTAACCCTAAGCCCTATCCCTAACTCTAACCCTAAACCTCTTGTAACCCTAAACCCAAGAGTAACGCTAACCCTAAACCTAACCCTAACCCCAACCCTAAACCAAATCCCAAACCTAACCCTAACCCTAACCCTAAACCAAACCCCAAATCTAACCCTAACACTATCCCTAACCAACACCCTTAACCCTAACCCCATCCCTAATCCTAACCCGAACCCTAAACCTCTTCTAACCCTAAACCCAAGAGTAACGCTAACCCTAACCCTAACCCTAACCCCCAAAACCAAACCCTAACCCTAACCCCAACCCCTAACCCCTAACCCCCAACTCTAACCCTAACCCTAACCCTAACACGAACCCCAACCCTAACCCTAACCCTAACACTAACCCTAAACTAACCCTAACACGAACCCTAATCCCAAACCGAACCCCAACCCCAACACGACCCCTTACCCCAGCCCTAACCCCTAACCCTAACCCCAAATCTCTTCTAACCCTAAACCCAAGAGTAACGCTAACCCCAACCCCAACCCCAAACCAATCCCCAACCCTACCCCAACCCCAACCCTAACCCTAACCCTAACCCCTAACCCCAACCCTAACCCTAAACCCTAAACTTAACAATAAACCTAATAGTAATGCTAACCTTAACCCTAAACCTAACCCCAACACCAACCCTTCACTAACCCTAACCCTAGCCCCAGATCTAACTGTAACCCTAACCCTAACTATAACCCTAACACATTTCCAAAGCCTAAACTCTCTTCCCTAACCCTAACCTCAAAACCTATCCCTAACCCTAACCTTCATCCCTAACCCTAACCTTAACCCTAACACTATCCCTAACCCTATCCCAACCCTTACCCTAACCCCAACCCCAACCCTAAACCCAACCACAATCCAAACCCTAACCGCAACCCCAGTCCCAATCCTAACCTCAACCTCAACCCAACCCCAACCCCAACCTTAGCTCTAAACCCAACCCTAACGCTAAACCCTAACCCTATTCCTAACACTAACCCTAACCCCTAACCCTAAACCTAACCAACGCTAACCCTAACAATTTCCTGACCCTGACCCCTGACCCTGACCCTAAACCCTAAACCTAACCCTAACAGTAACCATAACCCTAACGCTAACCCTAAACACTAACACTAAACCTAACCCCAAACCAAACCCAAACCCTAAACGTAACCCCTACCTTAATCCTAACCCCTAACCCTAATCCTAACCCTAACCCTAAACTTTCTAACCCTAAACCTAAGAGTAACGCTAACCCTAACACTAACCCTAACCCTAAACCCAACCCTAACCCTAATCCTAACCCTAAACCAAACCCTAACCCTAACAGTAACCCTAACCCCTAACCCCAACCGTAACCCTAATCCTCTTCTTACCCTAAACCTAACAGTAACGCTAACCCCAAACCTAACCCTAACCTTAACCCCAAATGATACCCCAAACATAACCCCAACCGCAACACTAACCCTAACTAAAAGCCCTATCCATAATACTAACCCTAAACCTCTTGTAATCCTAAACCTAAGAGTAACGCTAACCCTAAACCTAACCCTAACCCTAAACCAAACCCCAAACCTAACCCCAACCCTAACTCTAAACCAATCCCTAAAACTAAACATAACACTATTCATAATCAACACCCCTACCCTATCCCTATCCCTAACCCTAACCCTAACCCTAACCTCTTCTAACCCTAAACCCAAGAGTAACGCTACCCTAATCCTAACCCTAACCCCAAATCAAACACTTACCCTAACCCTAACCCCTAACCCTAACCCCCAACTCTAACCCCAACCCTAACCCTAACCCTAAACCTAAGAGTAACACTTACCCTAACCCTAACCCTAACTTTAACCCCAAAAAACCCCTAACACTAACCCCAACCCCTAACCCTAACCCTAAATCTCTTCTAACCCTAAACCCAAGAGTAACGCTAAACCTAACCTAACCCTAAAGCTATCACAACCCTAACCCCAACCCCTACCCCAACCCTAACCCTAACCCCACCCTAACCCCTAATCCTAACCCTAACCCTAAACCCCAAACCTAACCCCAAACCCAACAATAAACCCAATAGTAATGCTAACCTTAACCCTAACCTAACCCCAACACCAACCCTACACTAACCCTACCCCTAACCCTACCCCTAACCCCAACCCCAGCCCCAGGCCCAACCCCAACCCCAACCCTAACTATAACTGTAACACATATCCTAAGCCCAAACTCTTCCCCTAACCCTACATCCAAAACTAACCCTAACCCCAACCCTCATCCCTAACCCTAACCTTAACTCTAACACTATCCCTAACCCCAACACTAACCCTAACCCCTCACCCTATCCCTACACTTAACTCTAACACTAAACGTAACACTAAACACTAACCCTAAGCCTAGCCCCAACCCTAGCCCAATCCCTAGCGCCAGCACTAGCCCTAGACCTAAACCTATCCCTAGCCCGAACCATAAACTTAACACTAACGCTAAACTAACCCCTAACACCAACCCTAACCCTAACTGTAACCCAACACTAAATCTAACCCCAACCTCAAGGCTAATTTCAATCAGAATCCTAACCCTAAACCTAACCCTAAACCCAACCCTAACCCTAACCCCAACCCTCAACCCTAAACCCAACCACAATCCCAACCCTAACCACAACCCAAGTCCCAACACTAACCTCAACCTCAACCCTAACCCCAACCCTAACATTAACCCTAACCCTAACCCTAACGATAACCCCTAACACTAACCCTAACCCTAACCCCTTAACCCTAATCCTAACACTAACCCTAACCCCTAACCCTAAACCTAACCCTAACGGTAACCCTAACCCTAACCCTAAACCCAACCCCAAACCCTAACCCTAACCCTAATCCTAACACTAATCCTAACCCCTAACCCTAACCCCAAACCTAACCCTAACCCTAACACTAACCCTAACCCCAACTCTAAACCTAACCCTAACCCTAACCCTAACCCTAACTCTAACACGAACCCTAACCCTAACCCCAACACGAACCCCAACCCTAACCCTAACACTAACCCTAAACTAACCCTAACACGAACCCTAACCCTAACTGTAACCCAACAGTAACCCTAACACCAACCCCAACGCTAACTGCAACCCCAATCCTAATCCTAACCCTAACCCCAACCCTCACCCTAACCCCAAACCCAACCCTAAACCCAACCACAATCCCAACCTTAACCCCAACCCCAGACCCAACACTAACCTCAACCTCAACCCAACCCCAACCCCAACCTTAGCCCTAAACCTAACCCTAACGCTAAACCGTAACCCTATTCCTAACACTAACTCTAACCCCTAACCCTAAACCTAACGCTAACCCTAATGCTAATGGTAACCCTAACGCTAACCCTAACAATTACCCTGACCCTGACCCTGACCCTGACCCCAAACCTAAACCTAACCCTAAGAGTAACCCTAACCCTAACGCTAACCCTAAACACTAACACTAACCCTAACCATAAACCAAACCCTAAACCTGAACCAAACCCTAACCCTAACCCTAACTCCTAACCCTAACCCCTAACCCTAACCCTAACCCTAACCCTTACCCTAAAACTAAGAGTAACACTTAACCCTAACCCTAACCTTAACCCTAAACCAAACCCCAACCCTAACCCCAACCCCTATCCCTAACCCCAAATCTCTTCTAACCCTAAACCTAAGAGTAACGCTAACCCTAACCCTAACCCCAAACCTATCCCCAACCCTAAACCTAACCCCTACACCAACCCTAACCCTAACCCACTCCTAACCCCTAACCCTAACCCTAACCCTAAACCCTAAACCTAACCCTAAACCCAACAATAAACCCAATAGTAATGCTAACCTTAACCCTAAACCTAACCCCAACACCAACCCTACCCTAAACCTACTCTAACCCTAACCCTAGCCCTAGGCCTAACCCTAACCCTAACCCTAACTATAACCCCAACACATATCCTAAGCCCAAACTCTTTCCCTAACCCTAACCCCAAAACCTAACCCTAACCCTAACCCTCATCCCTAACCCTAACCTTAACTCAAACAGTATCCCTAACCCCAACCGTAACCCCAACGCCCCACCCTATCCCTACACTTAACTCTAACACTAAACATAACACTAAACACTAACCTTAACCCTAGCCCTAACCCCTAGCCCAATCCCTAGCGCTAGCACTATCCCTAGTCCTAAACCTAACCCTAGCTCGAACCATAAACTTAACACTAACGCTAAACTAACCCTTACACCAACCCTAACCCTAACTGTAACCCAACACTAACTCTAACCCCAACCCCAAGGCTAATTTCAACCCCAATCCTAACCCTAAACCCATCCCTAACCCCAACCCTAACCCTAACTCCAACCCCAACCCTAAACCCAACCACAATCCCAACCCTAACCCCAATCCAAGTCCCAACACTAACCTCAACCTCAAACCTTACCCCAACCCCAACCTTAACCCTATCCCTAACCCTAACGATAAGCCCTAACACTAACCTTAACCCTAACCCCTAACCCTAATCCTAACACTAACCCTAACCCCTAACCCTAAACCTAACCCCTAACCCTAATCCTAACCCTAAACCTAACCCTAAACCCTAACCCCTAACCCTAACCCTAACCCTAACCCCTAACCCTAACCCCCAACCCCTAACCCCTAACCCCTAACCCACCCCTAACCGTAACCCTAACACTAACCCACACCTAACCCTAACCCTAACCCTAACCTGAACCTGAACCCTAACCCTAACTCGAACCCTAACTCTAACCCGAACCCCAACCCTAACCCTAACCTGAACCCTAACTCCTAACCCGAACCCTAACCCTAACCCTAACACGAACCCTAACCCTTACCCTAACCCTAATGGTAACCCTAAACTAACCCTAACACGAACCCTAACCTTAACCCGAACCCTAAACCTTACCCGAACCCTAACCCTAACCCTAACCCTAACACGAACCCTAACCCTAACCCTAACCCTAACACTAACCCTAAACTAACCCCTAACAAGAACCCTAACCCTAACCCTAAACTAACCCTAACATGAACCCTAACCCTAACTGTAACCCAACACTAACCCTAAACCCAACCCCAACGCTAACTTCAACCACAATCCTAACCCTAACCCTAATCCCAACCCTCACCCTAACCCCAAACCCAACCCTAAACCCAACCACAATCCCAACCCTAACCCCAAACCCAGTCCCAAACCTAACCTCAACCTCAACCCAACCCCAACCCCAACCTTAGCCCTAAACCTAACCCTAACGCTAAACCCTAACCCTATTCCTAACACTAACCCTAACCCCTAACCCTAAACCTAACGCTAACCCTAACGCTAATGGTAACCCTAACGCTAACCCTAACAATTACCCTCACCCTGACCCTGACCCTAAACCCAAACCCAACCCTAACATAACCCTAACCCTAACGCTAACCCTAAACACTAGCACTAACCCTAACCCTAAACCAAACCCTAACCCTAAACCAAACACTTACCTTAACCCTAACCCCTAACCCTAACCCTAACCCTAAACCTTTTCTTATCCTAAACCTAAGAGTAACGCTAACCCTAACACTAATCCTAAACCTAAACCAAACCCTAACCCTAATCCTAACCCTAAACCTAACCCTAACACTAAGCCTAACCCTAACACCAACCCTAACCCCTAACCCTAACCGTAACCCCAAACCTCTTCTTACCCTAAACCTAAGAGTAACGCTAACCCTAAACCTAACCCCAAATCCCAACCCTAAACCAAACCCTAAACATAATCCTAACCCCAAAACTAACCCTAACTCTAAGCCCTATCCCTAACCCTAACCCTAAACCTCTTGTAACCCTAAACCCAAGATTAACGCTAACTCTAAACCTAACCCTAACCCTAACCCTAAACCAAACCCCAAAACTAACCCTAACACTATCCCTAACCAAAACCCCTAACCCTAACCCTATCCCTAACCCTAACCCGAACTCTAAACCTCTTCTACCATAAACCTAAGAGTAACCCTAACACTAACCCTAAACCAAACCCTAACCATAACCCTAACTCCTAACTCTAACCCTAACCCTCTTCTAACCCTAAACCTAAGAATAACGCTAACCCTAACCCTAACCCTAACCTTAACCCTAAACCAAACCTAACCCTAACCCCAACCCCTAACCCTAACCCTAAATCTCTTCTAACCCTAAACCTAAGAATAACGCTAACCCTAACCCTAACCCTAAACCTATCCCAACCCTAACCCTAACCCCTACCCCAACCGTAACCCTAACCCCAATCCTAACCCCTAACCCTAACCTTAACCCTAAACCCTAAACCTAACCCTAAACCTAACAATAAGCCTAATAGTAATGCTAACCTTAACCCTAAACCTAACCCCAACACCAACCCTACCCTAACCCTACACTAACCCTAACCCCAGCCCTTGGCCTAACTCTAACCCCTAACCCTAACTATAACCCTAACACATATCCTAAGCCTAAACTCTTTCCCTAACCCTAACCCCAAAACCTAACCCTAACCCTAACCTTCATCCCTAACCCTAACCTTAACTCTAACACTATCCCTAACCCTAACCCTAACCCTAACCCCTCACCCTATCCCTATCCTTAACTCTAACCTTACACATAACACTAAACCCTAACCTAACCCCAGCCCTAACCCTAGCCCAATCCCTAGCACTAGCACTAGCCCTAGTCCTAAAACTATCCCTAGCCCGAACCATAAACTTAACACTAACGCTAAACTAACCCTAACACCAACCCTAACCCTAACTGTAACCCAACGCTAACTCTAACTCCAACCCCAAGGCTAAGTTCAACCACAATCCTAACCGTAAACCTAACCCTAATCCCAACCCTAACCCTAACCCCAACCCCAACCCTAAACCCAACCACAATCCCAACCCTAACCCCAACCCAAGTCCCAACACTAACCTCAACCTCAACCCTAATTCCAACCCCAACCTTAACCCTAACCCCTAACCCTAACGATAACCCCTATCCCTAACCCTAACCCTAACCTCTAACCCTAATCCTAACACTAACCCTAACCCCTAACCCTAACCCTAACCCTAAACCCTAACCCTAACCCTAACCCTAACCCCTAACCCTGACCCTAACCCTGACCCTAACCACTAACCCTAACCCTAACCCTAACCCTGACCCTAACCCCAACCCCTAACCCTAACCCTAACCCCTAACCCACCCCTAACCCTAACCCTTACCCTAACCCCCAACCCTAACCCCAACCCTAACCCCTAACCCACCCCTAACCCTAACCCTAACCCAACCCCACCCCTATCCTTAACCCAACCTAACCCTAAACCTAAACCCTAACCGTAACCCTAACCCTAACCCTAACCCTAACGATAACCCCTAACACTAACCCTAAACCCTATCTCTATCCCTAACCTTAACCCTAACCCTAACCCTAACCCCTAACCCTAACCCTAACCCTAACCCTAACCCACCCCTAATCCTAACCCTAACCCTAACCCACCCCTAACCCTAACCCCTAACCCTAACCCACCCCTAACCCTAACCCCAACCCAAACCCTAACCGGAACCCGAATACTAACCCTAACCCGAACCCTGAGAGAGTAACAGGCAGGAAGGCCAGGGGTCTCCAAACGGAGGAAATAACCTGCAAGTGTCAGACATTTTATCTCTCTTAAGCGGCAGGAGGATACAAAACTAGCGATACTTTTTCCTTCTCTATACAAATTTAAAAGGAGTTTTCTCTTAAAATTCTGTGTTGCTATAATGACACCTAGTTTCACTTAAAGTTAACCATTGCCTTTTTCTTATGGAAATGTTTATCTTAAGCTATGCTAATGTACTATGTATTTGTCCCAAGCTCTGTCTTCAAGTCAGTTCCGCCTTTTGGGCTCAGATCAACCTGATAAACCAATATGTTATACTCCGATATTGTTCCTCTAATCTATGTAAATGAAACTATTTGTATGGTGATCTGCCCTTCTTCAAGATTCAAGTTAATCATTTTATGGCCCAAGATAAACCATTTAGAGCCAAAGTTATCCCAAAATACATCTTATGGGTGAGGGGCCTGGTGCCATTCTAAGTTTTGAGACATTCCTTTCTTTCATTAACAAACTGCTGATGACTATATAACATCCAGCTAAAGACTAGCAAGGGGGTACTCTTTCTACCCCCTTCTGATGCCTATGTCAGAAGCTTTCTCTATCTCCTTTATACTTTAATAAAACTTTGTTACACAAAAGCTCTGAGCGATCCAGCCTGGTCTCTGTCCCCGGATTGAATTCTTCTCCTCCGGGGCCAAGAATCCCGGCGTCGTGATTCAACAACAACCTTTCATCTTGGGGGCTCGTCCGGGATCCTTGAGGACAAGGTAAGGATGCTTAGAGCTCTAGTTCTTTGTTCTCTTAGCGAACACGTTTTCTGCTGTGCTTTACTAACTCTACGGTGTGCTTGTGTAAATGAATGACATGCCCTGCGCAAAGCAAGTGAGGAGCCCTGCTCTGCGGTTCCATGGTGATCTCATGCGGCTTATGGCAAAAACCTGTCGGGGGTTTCTACCAACCTGCCAAGGCCAAGAGGCACCCAAGATCTCCTTTGGGAACTGACCAGAAATGGGCAAAGCATGTGGACCGAACTCTCCTTTCTCGGTCAAACTTTTCGGTCTCTTTGACCATCTCATAACTCCTTGGGAATTAGAAGTACTAATCTAATCTATCAGGTCATACACTTTCAAGGGACTTGTGATCTATACTGTTACTGTGTACTGTGGCAAACTTGGATTGGTAGTCAAGAAAACGCCTAGCCTCGCTAGGAATAAAAAGTTTGGAAGCTAGATGGAGCTTTAGCCCAAGAACATCTCTGAGGTTAAAGGTTACTCAGATTGGGGCTGCAATGGGTTTTTCTTTGGTAACACTGGCTCTTAGTGGACTAGAGGAGGCTCTCATACTGGTGTGGTGATGCTTGAAAAGAACATCTCAGCTTTATGCTCATATCGGTCTTATTGTGGTCAGGAATATACTCAGGGTCGTGCACAGGCACTCAGGTGACGAATGTTTCCCCCAGTGGTCTTAGCTTGGGAGGCATTCCGGAAGGTTACTCTGATTGCACCCCGGGGGCATCAGAGGCAAGCAAGGTTAAAGGTGAAGAGCTGGACATCAGGTAGAGATGCTATCAGGTCTACCCCTGGTACATCCCCACCCCGTCTCGGTGGTAGAACCGGGAGGGTCGAGACGGCGCCTGCGTCGGTAAGGGACAGACTAAGTCCGACCAGGAAGGAAAAGCTTTTGGTGTAAAGTATGTCTACACCCCCATCTAGAGCAGGGAGGGACGCCTCTGGTAGAAAAATGGCGCTGGTCGCTTTTTTTCTCTCTTACAGATGGGAGCTAACAATTCCAGCCTCACTCCTTTGAACTGTATCCTGAAAAACTGGGATAGATTCGATCCCCAGGGCTTAAAGAAGACACACCTGGTCTTCCTATGCGATACTGCATGGCCACGGTATCCATTAGAGGACGGCAAACGGTGGCCGGTTAGAGGGTCTCTTAAGTATAATACTCTTTTACAATTAGACCGGTTCTATAAAAAACAAGAAAAATGGGTAAAAGTAGCATATGTGTTGCCCTTTTTCTCTCTGCAAAATATGCCAGACTTATGTCCTAAGGGTATAGATTTGGGCGTAAAACCTTCAGCTCCCTCCTGTTCTCCTACTTTGCCCCCGTACCCGGGGCTCCAAGCTGAGCTAACTGAAAGCCAGAAAACCTCCCTCAGAATGACAGCTTTGGTCTCAGTGGAAATCCAAACTGAGATTCAAGCCGCTTTGGTCTCAATAAAAACCCAAACTGAGATTCAAACCGCTTTGGTCTCAATAAAAACCCAAACTGAGATTCAAACCGTTTTGGTCCATGCCTCTGTTTTTATGAATATGGAGCCCTCCCTTTCTCTCCCTCTAGTTGAACAAAATGTAAATTCTAGAGTATGGGCTGATGGAAAATCTGTGGGTCGAGCGCAAAATGCTATTCCTGTAGTTGTCAAGCTCAAAGACCCACACTTATTTCCACATAAGAAACAATATCCTCTGAAACCTGAGGTTAAAGAAGGGTTAAAACCCATCATTGAAAATTTAAAGGAACAAGGATTATTAATTCCCTGTAACAGTCCTTGCAACACTCCTATTTTGGGTATAAAGAAATCAAATGGTAAATGGAGACTAGTTCAAGATTTACGTATAATAAATGAGGCTGTAATTCCTTTACACCCCGTGGTGCCTAATCCTTATACTCTATTGTCTGAAATTCCTGAACGAGCCAAATATTTCTCAGTAATTCATTTAAAAGATGCCTTCTATTCAGTGCCTTTGGTGGAAGAAAGTCAATTTCTATTTGCCTTTGAAGACCCTACGCAGCCAGCTTCTCAGTTAACCTGGACAGTTTTACCCCAGGGATTTCGTGACAGTCCTCACTTATTTGGACAAAGTTTGTCACGAGATCTACAAAACTTTAATAGCTCTGAAGCGGTGGTGTTACAATATGTAGACGATATTTTGCTCTGTGCAGAGACAGAGAAAGCTTGTTCATGAGCCTCAGAAGATTTCTTAAACTTTCTGGCAGGCTGTGGTTACAAGGCATCAAGAGAAAAGGCTCAGCTTTGTCAACAATCAGTTAGATATCTGGGTCTAATTATATCAGAAGGGACTAGGGCCATAGGCCCTGAGAGAATTAAGCCTATACTAAATCATCCCCTACCTATGACTTTAAGACAATTGAGAGGATTTTTGGGAATCACAGGTTACTGTCGCATTTGGATTCCAGGTTATGGAGAACTTGCCAGGCCTTTATATAAACTTATAGCTGAAACTCAGCAGGCCCAGACTGACAAACTGGTTTGGTCTCCAGAAACTCAAAAGGCTTTTAAGGTTCTTCAGACTGCTCTTCTGCAAGCTCCTGTCTGAGCTTGCCCACAGGGTCAGACTTTAATTTGTTTGTCACTGAAAGGAAAGGCATGGCCTTGGGAGTCTTGACACAACCCCGAGGGCCTCACCAGCAACCTATTGCTTATCTAAGCAGAGAATTAGATGTGGTTTCACGTGGGTGGCCCCACTGCCTAAGAGTAATTGGGGCAGCGGCTTTATTAGCACCTAAAGCTTTAAAAATAATCAATGGACGAAACCTTACTGTACTGACTTCTCATGATGTGAGTGGAATCTTAAATTCTAAGGTTAATATTTAGATGACAGACAGTAGGCTTCTTAAATATCAGTCATTGTTGTTAAAAGGACCAGTAACTAAGCTTAAAGTTTGTGGAAATTTAAATCCTGCCACTTTCCTTCCTGAAAAGGAAAATGAAACACCTGATCATGATTGTTCTCAATTCCTAACTTTAAACTATGCAGCTCGGGAAGATCTAATGGATACCCCATTGGACAATCCCGACCTGGAAATATTTACAGATGGCAGTTTTTTGGTCAGGATGGAAAGCGTAAAGCAGGTTATGCCGTGGTGACTGCTGAAGAGGTTTTGGAAGCAAAATCTCTCCCCCAGGGAACCAGTGCTCAGTTAGCAGAGCTTGTGGCTCTGACTCGAGCTCTAGAGTTAAGCAAAGGACAGCGGGTGAATATCTACACGGATTCTAAGTATGCTTATTTGACTTTGCATGCTCATGCTGCAATATGGAAAGAAAGACAGTTTAAAACAGCAACAGGTGAACCTATTAAGCATTTCAGAGAGATCGAGAGACTTTTAACTGCTATATACTGTCCTAAAGAAGTAGCTGTTATGCATTGCAAAGGGCACAGCAGGGATGGGAGTAAAGTAGCTGAAGGTAATCAGCTGGCTGACTGTCAAGCCAGAAAAGCGGCACTTTATGAAACCCCTTCACTGCAGACGCCTTTGATCTGGACAGGTCCTGTGGAACAGGAAAAACCACAATATACTGAGGAAGAATTAGAAAGATATGAAAAAGAGGAGCACAGATTGCTGATAAAGGATGGTTACAGTCTGAGGATGGACTATTAATAATTCCTGAAAATGCTCAATGGAAAATTCTTAAGGGTTTACATCAGAGTTTTCATTTGGGTGCAGAGAGTACTTATCAAATGGCTTCTCGTTTGTTTGAAGGTAAAAATGTAATAAAAACTTTAAAAATATTATCAAGAGGTGTGAGGTTTGTCAAAAAAATAACCCAAAGACTGAAAAGCTTGCAAAATCTGGATTACAAAGAAGTGGGAAATATCCTGGAGAGGACTGGGAAATTGATTTTACTCATATGCCAAAAGCTAATGGATATTCTTGCTTACAAGTTTGGGTGGATACTTTTACTGGATGGATTGAGGCTTTTCCCTGTCGTAGTGAACAGGCTAAGGAGGTTATAAAGATTTTAATCCATGAAATTATCCCCAGGTTTGGGCTGCCACGGAGCCTTCAGAGTGACAATGGCTCCGCCTTTAAAGCTGCTGTAACTCAGGGGGTGTCTAAA
This sequence comes from Nanger dama, assembly GCA_917880005.1. Classification (NCBI taxonomy): domain Eukaryota; kingdom Metazoa; phylum Chordata; class Mammalia; order Artiodactyla; family Bovidae; genus Nanger; species Nanger dama. The sequence goes on along the minus strand of CAKJTW010000429.1, from coordinate 7,280 downwards.
GCTCTAGAAATAAAATATCACTTACACTGTTCCTGGAGACCCCAATCCTCAGGGAAGGTTAAAAAGGCTAATGACATTATCAAAAGACATCTGCGCAAATTAACTCAAGAGACGCAGGACAATTGGATTAAAGTCCTACCTATAGCTTTAATGAGGGCTCGAACTGCCCCCAGAAAGGAGGGACTGTCCCCCTTTGAATGTGTTTATGGAAGGCCTTTCTTACACGCACAGACATTGTTATAGACCCTGAAGCCTTGGAATTAACTAGTTATGTAACTCAGCTCTCAGCTTTTCAACAGGCATTAACAGAACTCCGGGAGATGACTCCAGACCCTGCCTCTGAGTCAAGCAAGCCTCTATTTGAGCCAGGAACTGAGGTCCTCATAAAAACTTTGGGATCTGGGGGCCCATCCCTGGAGCCCCTCTGGGAAGGCCCTTACCAGGTTATTCTTTCTTCTCCCACAGCTGTCAAAGTGCCAGGAATTGATTCCTGGATACATCACACTCGAGTTAAGAGGTGGCACCCTGACCAACTCTAAGTGACATCTTTTTATGTCTTTACTTTCTATGCTCTGACTTTGTACTTTTCAGATGGGCCTGATAACCTGTGTGAGCTTACTTCTGCTGACTCCAAAAGTCCTGAGTCTGCCGTTTGATCCTCAAGACAATGCCTTCCTGTCCTGGGCTCACTCCTACGCTGAATTCCACAATCGTTCTAACTGCTGGGTCTGTGGAGCACTCCCTCTTCATCAGTGGAAGGCTTCCCATGGTGGACATCTCCACTTCAAGGAGAAGACTTTCTCCAAGTGTGTAAATACCTTCGACAACAATCACATGCGATGCCTCTTCTTCATTTGATGACATCTACCAACCCTAAAATGGACTGGTGCAACACTTTGTACCTTAACTATGGACATAATGTGACTTTTAATTTTGATTATACATTGTCTCGGTTCAATGATTACTTTGTTACACATAAGGCAAATAGGTCTAGATCTAATGGGTTCTTACCTGATGTTTATCAAATATGGGATGAAGTTATGTGGCTAACTCCTGAAAAGGGACGTTTAATATCTACTGCCCCTATATGCTGGGAACAAACAGAGCCATCCCCAAAAGTTAGCCAACAACTTAATTACAATGATTGGAAACAATTGGGATTTTTGCCTCAAGAAATGTGCAACATGATCATTTCCGTGTTTTCCAACCCCAGTTCAGGTTCTCCTTTTGTGTGGCCAGGCACTAATTGGGACTGGATATCTCAGTCACGCTGGCTTGCTCCGAATGGGACTTATTGGATATGTGGCTCTTACCTGTGGGCATGGCTTCCCCCTGGTTGGATAGGGAGATGCACTCTGGGTCTAGCCTTTACTCATGGCTTTATATTTTCAGAGCTCCCAGAAAAGCCTGCTAATTTACCCCACCTTAAAACTCGGTGGGCAAGGTCTGTATTTCACTGGTATGATTATTTGGCTGCAGCCTTTGTTCCCTCTTTGGGAACTACAGATGTTATGCTACGAGTGGATGCTTTGACTAATTTCACTCAACAGGCATTACAAGATTCTCAAAAGGCTACTTCAGCTCTTAATGCTGAACAAGCACAAATTAAAAAGGTGGTTTTACAAAACAGATTGGCTATAGATATTCTGACGGCTGCGCAAGGAGGAACTTGTGCCATTATTCATACTCAATGCTGTACATATATACCTGATATGAGCACGAATGTTACTCATTTTACTAAACACATGAACAAGACGATTGAGGCCATGGATACTCCGGAAGCCTCAATTGCCTCACTTTGGAAAAAGTTAACTAGTTCCCCATGGTGGACAACTATCTTAACAACAATAATTCTGATTGTTTTGTTTTTGCTATTTGCTCCCTGTGTCTGTAACTGTATAACTGGATTTGTTTCTAGCCGCATGAAAGCTTTCAAGATACAAATGGTTGCTCAAACTCCTGATACTGCTACAGCTGCCTCCAACTACTATTTGGGGCCCCTGGATCAGATATCCTCAATATGAGGATTAGGAGAATATGTTGCCTCCCCAATTTAGGGACAACACCCCTTCTCAGCTCGGAAGCAGTTACAGAACAAAAACGACGCCCTTTTTCCCTAGGCAACATAATTCTCCTAAAAGAGAAGGGGGAATGAGAGGGTAACAGGCAGGAAGGCCAGGGGTCTCCAAACGGAGGAAATAGCCTGCAAGTGTCAGACATTTTATCTCTCTTAAGCAGCAGGAGGAAACAAAACTAGCGATACTTTTTCCTTCTCTATACAAATTTAAAAGGAGGTTTCTCTTAAAATTCTGTGTTGCTATAATGACACCTAGTTTCACTTAAAGTTAACCATTGCCTTTTTCTTATGGAAATGTTTATCTTAAGCTATGCTAATGTACTATGTATTTGTCCCAAGCTCTGTCTTCAAGTCAGTTCCGCCTTTTGGGCTCAGATCAACCTGATAAACCAATATGTTATACTCCGATATTGTTCCTCTAATCTATGTAAATGAAACTATTTGTATGGTGATCTGCCCTTCTTCAAGATTCAAGTTAATCATTTTATGGCCCAAGATAAACCATTTAGAGCCAAAGTTATCCCAAAATACATCTTATGGGTGAGGGGCCTGGTGCCATTCTAAGTTTTGAGACATTCCTTTCTTTCATTAACAAACTGCTGATGACTATATAACATCCAGCTGAAGACTAGCAGGGGGTACTCTTTCTACCCCCTTCTGATGCCTATGTCAGAAGCTTTCTCTATCTCCTTTATACTTTAATAAAACTTTGTTGCACAAAAGCTCTGAGCGATCCAGCCTGGTCTCTGTCCCCGGATTGAATTCTTCTCCTCTGGGGCCAAAAATCCGGGCGTCGTGATTCAACAACAACCTTTCAACCCTAATGCTAACCCGAACCCTAACCCGAACCCTAACCCTAACCCTAATCCTAACAGTAACCCTAAACTAACCCTAACACGAACCCTAACCCTAACCCTAACCCTAACCCGAACCCTAACCCTAACCCTAACCCTAACACGAAATCTAACCCTAAACTAACCCTAACACGAACTCTAACCCTAACCCTAACTCTAACCCTAAACTAACCCTAACACGAACCCTAACGCTAACTGTAAACCAACACTAACCCTAACCCCAACCCCAACGCTAACTTCAACCCCAATCCTAACCCTAACTCTAACCCCAAGCCTCACCCTAACCCCAAACCCAAACCTAAACACAACCACAATCCCAACCGTAACCCCAACCCCAGTCCCAACCCTAATCTCAACCTCAACCCAACCCCAACCCCAACCGTAGCCCTAAACCTAACCCTAATGCTAAACCCTTACCCTATTCCTAACACTAACCCTAACCCCTAACCCTAAACCTAACGTTAACCCTAACGCTAATGGTAACCCTAACGCTAAACCTAACAATTACTCTGATCCTGACCCTGACCCTGACCCTAAACCTAAAACTAACCCTAACAGTAACCCTAACCCTAACAGTAACCCTAACCCTAACGCTAACGCTAAACACTAACACTAACACTAACCCTAACCCTAAACCAAACCCTAACCCTAAACCTAACCTTTACCTTAACTCTAACCCCTAACACTAAAAACCCTAACCCTAAACCTTTTCTAACCCTAAACCTAAGAGTAATGCTAACCCTAACACTAACCCTAACCCTAAACCAAACCCTAATCCTAATTCTATCCCTAAACCAAACCCTAAACCTAAGCCTAACCCTAACACTAACACTAACCCCTAACCCTAACCATAATCCTAAACCTCTTCTTACCCTAAACCTAAGAGTAACGCTAACCATAGACCTAACCCTAACCCTAAACCTAAACCAAATCCTTAACATAACCCTAACCCCAATACTAACCCTAACTCTAAGCCCTATCCCTAACCCTAACCCTAAACCTCTTGTAATCCTAAACCTAAGAGTAACGCTAACCCTAAACCTAACCCTAACCCTAACCTTAAACCAAACCCTAAACCTAAGCAAAACCCTAACCCTAAACCAAACCCTAAAAATAACCCTAACACTATCCCTAACCAACACCCCTAACCCTAACCCTATCCCTAACCCTAACGTGAACCCTAAACCTCTTTCTACCCTAAACCTAAGTGTAACGCTAACCCTAACCCTAACCCCTAACCCTAAACCCTAACTCTAACCCTAACCCTAACCCTAACCCTAAACCTAAGAGTAACACTTACCCTAATCCTAACCCTAACCTTAACCCTAAACCAAACCCTAACCTTAACTCTAACCACTAACCCTAACCCTAACCCTAAAACTCTTCTAACTCTAAACCTAAGAGTAACGCTAACCCTAACCCTAACCCTAATCCTAACCCCCTAACCCTGACCTTAACCCTCTACCCTAAACCTAACCCTAAACCTAACAATAAACCTAATAGTAATGCTAACCTTAACCCTAAACCTAACCCCAACACCAACCCTACACTAACCCTAACCCTAGCCCTAGGCCTAACTCTAACCCTAACCCTAACTATAACCCTAACACATATCCTAAGCCTAAACTCTTTCCTTAACCTTAACTACAAAACCTAACCCTAACCCTAACCCTAACCATAACTCCTAACACTAACCCTAACCCTAACCCCTAACCCTAATCCTAACACTAACCCTAACCCCTAACCCTAAACCTAACCCTAACCCTAACCCTAACCCTAAACCTAACCCGAATCCTAACCCTAACCCTAATCCTAACATTAACCCTAAACTAACCCTAACACGAACCCTAACCCTAATCCTAATCCTAACACTAACCCTAAACTAGCCCTAACACGAACCCTAACCCCAACTGTAACCCAACAGTAACCCTAACACCAACCCCAACGCTAACTGCAACCCCAATCCTAACCCTAACTCTAACCCCCACCCTCACCCTAACCCCAAACCCAAACCTAAACCCAACCACAATCCCAACCCTAACCCCAACCCCAATCCCAACCCTAACCTCAACCTCAACCCAACCCCAACCCCAATCTTAGCCCTAAACCTAACCCTAACGCTAAATCCTAAACCTATTCCTAACACTAACCCTAACCCCTAAACCTAAACCTAACGCTAACCCTAACGCTAATGATAACCCTAACGCTAACCCTAAAAATTCTCCTGACCCTGACCCTGACCCTAAACCTAAACCTAACCCTAACAGTAACCCTAACCCTAATGCTAACCCTAAATACTAACACTAACCCTAAGCCTAAACCAAACCCTAACCCTAAAACTAACCCTTACCTTAACCCCTAACCCCTAATCCTAACCCTAACCCTAAACCTTTCTAACCCTAAACCTAAGAGTAACGCTAACCCTAACACTAACCCTAACCCTAAACCAAACCCTAACCTAATCCTAACCCTAAACTAAACCCTAACCCTAAGCCTAACCCTAACACTAACCCTAACCCCTAACCCTAACCGTAACCCTAAACCTCTTCTTACCCTAAACCTAAGAGTAACGCTAACCCTAAACCTAACCCTAACCCTAACCCCTAACCCTAAACCTAAACCTCTTCTAACCCTATACCTAAGAGTAACGCTAACCCTAAACCTAACCCTAACCCTAAACCAAACCCTAATACTAACCCTAACACTATCCCTAATCAACACCCCTAACCCTAACCCTATAACTAACCCTAACCCAAACTTTAAACCTCTTCTAACACTATACCTAAGAGTAACGCTAACCCCAACCCTAACACTAACCCTAAACCATACCCTACACCTAACCCTAACCCCTAACCCTAACCCCCACTCCTAACCCTAACCCTAACCCTAAACCTAAGTGTAACACTTACCCTAACCCCAACCCTAACCTTAACCCTAAACCAAACCCCAACCCTAACCCTTAACCCTAACCCTAAATCACTTCTAACCATAAAACTAAGAGTAACGCTAACCCTAACTCTAAAACTAAGCCTATTCCCAACCCTAACCCTAACCCCTACCCCAACGCTGACCCTAACACTAATCCTAACCCCTAACCCTAACCCTAACCCTAACACTAATCCTAACCCCTAACCCTAACCCTAACCCTAAACCCTCAACCTAACCCTAATCCTAACAATAAACCTAATAGTAATGCTAACCTTAATCCTAAACCTAACCCCAACACCAACCCTACCCTAAGCCTACTCTAAACCTAACCCCAGCCCTAGGCCTAACTCTAACCCTATCCCTAACTATAACCCTAACACATATCCTAAGCCTCAAACTCTTTCCCTAACCCCTAACCCCAAAACCTAACCCTAATCCTAACCCTCATCCCTAACCCTAACCTTAACTCTAACACTATCCCTAACCCTAACCCTAACCCTAACCCCCACCCTATCCCTACACTTAACTCTAACCCTAAACATAACACTAAACACTAACCCTAACCCTAGCCCTAACCCTAGCCAATCCCTAGCGCTAGCGCTAGCCCTTGTCCTAACCTATACCTAGCCTGAACCATAAACTTAACACTAACGCTAAACTAACCCTAACACCAACCCTAACCCTAACTGTAACCCAACACTAACTCTAACCCCAACCCCAAGGCTAATTTCAACCCCAATCCTAACCCTAAACCTACCCTAACCCCAACGCTAACCCTAACCCCAACCCCAACCCTAAACCCAACCACAATCCCAACACTAACGCCAACCCAAGTCCCAACACTAACCTCAAACTCAACCCTAACCTGAACCCCCAACCTTAACCCTAACCCTAACCCAATCGATAACTCCTAACACTAACCCTAACCCTAACCCGTAACCCTAATCCTAACACTAACCCTAACCCCTAAACCTAACCCCTAACCCTAACACTAACCCACTCCTAACCCTAAACCTAACCCTAACCCACCCCTAACTCTAACCCTAACCCTAACCCTAACCCGAACCCCAACCCTAACCCTAACCCTAAACAACCTAACCCTAACCCTAACACGAACCCTAACCCTAACCCTAACCCTAACAATAACCCTAAACTAACCCTAACACGAACCCTAAACCTAACCCCAACACTAACCCTAAACTAACCCTAACACGAACCCTAACCCTAACCCTAACTGTAACCCAACAGTAACCCTAACCCCAACCCCAACGCTAACTTCAACCCCAATCCTAACCCTAACTCTAACCCCAATCCTCACCCTAACCCCAAACCCAACCACAATCCCAACCCTAACCCCAACCCCAATCCCAAACCTAACCTCAACCTCAACCCAACCCCAAACCCAACGTTAGCCCTAAACC
>CAKJTW010000428.1:2500-67248 GCA_917880005.1 Nanger dama | reverse complement strand
GAAGAGGGTTAGGTTTAGAGTTAGGGTTAGAATAGGTTTAGGGCTATGGTTAGGGGTAGGTTTAGTGGTTGTGGTTAGTGTTATGGTTAGGGTTAGTGTTAGGGTCAGGTTAGGGTTAAGGTAAGGGTTAGTGTTTAGTGTTAGAGTTCGGGTTAGGGGGTTACAGTTTAGGGTTTAGGCATAGGGTTAGTGGTAGGGGTAGAAGTAGGTTAGGGTTGTGGTTAGGTTTAGGATTAGGGTTAGGGTTAGGGTTAGGGTTAGGGATAGTGTTAGGTTTATGGTTATGTTTAGGGTTAGAGTTAGGTTTAGGCTTAGGGTTGAGGGTTTGAGTTACGCGTTAGGGTTAGGTTTAGGTTTAGGTAGGGTTTAGGGTTAGTGTTAGGTTTAGCGTTAAGGTTAGGGTTAGTGTTAGGTTAGGGGTTACAGTTATGGTTAGGGTTCGGGGTAGGGGTAGGGGTAGGGGAATGTGTTGGAGTTAGGGATACGGTTAGTTTTACTGTTGTGTAAGGATTAGGGTTAGTGTTAGTGTTCAGGGTTAGGATTAGTGTTAGTGTTTAGGGTTTAGTGATAGAGTTAGTGTAAGGGATAGGGTTAGGGTTAGGGTTAGATTTGGGTTAGGTTGGTGTTAGGGTTATGGTTTAAAGTTTAGGGTTAGAGTTAGGGTTAGGGTTTATGGTTAGGGCATGGGTCAGGTTTAGGGTTAGGGTTTAGGGGTAGGGCTGGGGTAGCGGTATGTGTTGGAGTTTGGGTTAGGGTTAGGGTTAGGTCAGGTTAAGATGAGGGTTAGAATTAAGGTTTAGGGTTTAGGGTTAGGGTTAAGAATAGGGTTAGAGTTAGGCCGAAGGATAGGGTTAGGCCTAGGGCTAGTGCTAGTGCTAAGGCTAGGGTTAGGATTAGGGTTACGGTACGGTTAGGGGTAGGGTTGGGGTTGGGTTAGGGATAGGATTTGGGTTAAGGTTATGGTTAGGGTTAGGTACGGTTAGGGTTAGTGTCAGAAGAGGTTTCGGTTTAGGGTTAGGGTTAGAATAGTGTTAGGGTTAATGTTACGGTTAGGGTTAGGGGTGCGGTTAGGGGTAGGGTTGGGGTTGGGGTTAGGGTTAGGGTTAGGGTTTAGGGTTAGGGTTTGGTTCAGGGTTAGGGTTAGGGTTTAAGGTTAGGGGTGGTGTTAGTGGTAGGAGTATGGGTTGGGGTTTGGGTTATGGTTAGGGTTAGGGTTAGATTTAGTGTAATGGTTAGTGTTACGGTTAGCATTAGGGTTAAGGATAGGGTTTGGTTAGGGGTTAGGTTAAGGGGTATGTGTAAGGGTAGGTGTTAGGGTTAGGGTTAGGTTTGGGGGTTAGGTTTATGGTTAGGGTAGGTATAGATTTAGGGTTGGAGTTGGGGTTAGGGATAAGATTAGGGTTAGGGTATGGTTAGAGGTAGGGTTGGGGTTGGGGTTGGGGTTAGGGTTAGTGTTAGGGTTAGCATTACTCTTAGGGTTAGGGTTAGAAGAGGTTTCAGTTCAGGGTAAGGTTTAGGGTTAGGGTTGGTGTTAGGGCTTAGGGTTAGGGTTAAGGTTGGGTTATGGTTAGGGTTAGGGTTAGTGTTTAGGGTTAGGGTTAGGGAGAGGGTTAAGGTTAGATTTAAGGTAATGGCAATGTTACAGTTAGCATTAGGGTTACAGTTAGGGTTGGGTTAGGTTTAGGGGTAGGGGTATGGGTAAGGGTAGGGTTAGGGTTAGGGTTAGGTTTATGGTTACAGTAGGTACAAGTTTAGGGTTGGGGTTGGGGTTTGGGATAGATTTAGGTTTAGGGTTAGGTTTAGGGTTAGGGTCAGAGTACGGTTAGGGTTAGGGTTCGAAGAGGTTTCGGTTTAGGGTTAGGGTTAGAATAGGGTTAGGGATAGGGTTAGGGTTAGGTGCGGTTAGCGTTAGGGTTGGGGTTGGGGGTTAGGGTTAGGGTTAGGGTTAGCATTACTCTTAGGTTTAGGGTTCGAAGAGGTTTTGGTTTAGGGTATGATTTAGCGTTAGGGTTAGGGGTTAGGTTTAGGGTTTAGGGTTAGGGGTAGGGTTAGCGGTATGTGTTGGGGTTTGGGTTAGGGTTAGGGTTAGGGTTGGGTTAGGGTTATGGTTAGGGGTTTAGTGTTGGGGTTAGGGTTAGGGTTTAGGTTCAGTGTTAGGATTAGGGTTAAGTTAGGGGTTAGTTGTTAAGATTAGGGTTAGGGTTAGGGTTAGCATTTGGATTAAGGGTAGGGTTATGGGTTGTGGTTAGGTTTAGGGTTAGGGTTAAGTTGGGTTAGGTTTAGGGCTAGGTTTAGGAATAAGGCTAGGACTAGCCCTAGGTCTAGGAGCTGGGGCTGGGGGCTCAAGCTGGGTTTAGTGTAATGGTTAGGGCTTAAGGATTAGGGTTAGGGTTAGGGTTTAGGGTTAGGGTTAGGGTTTGGGTTTGAGGTTAGGGTTAGCGTTACTGTTAGGTTGAGTGTAGAAGAGGATTAGGTTTAGGATTAGCATTAGAATAAAGTTAGGGTTAGGTTTAGTTTATTAGGGTTATGGTTAGGTTAGGGATAGAGTTAGGGTTTAGTGTTAGAATTAAGGTTTGTGTCACGATTTGGGGCTAGGTTTAGGGTTAGGGTTAGGGGTTAGGGGAAGGGGTAGGGGTAGGGGTTTTGGTTAGAGTTAGGGTTAGGGTTAGCATTGGGTTAAGGTTAGTGTTGAGGTTAGAATTTAGGGTTAGTGTTAGGCTTAGGTTGGGGTTAGGTTAGGGTTAGGGTTAAGGTTAGTTTTAGGGTTATGATTAGGGTTAGGATTAGTATTACGGCAAGTGTTAGGGTTGGGGTTAGGGTTAGGGGTTAGGGTTTAGGTTTAGGTTTAGTGTACGGTTAGTGTTAGGGTTGTGGTTGGGGTTAGAATCAGGGTTAGGGGTAGGGTTAGGGTTTAGGGTTTAGGGTTAGGGTTAAGAATAGGGTTAGAGTTAGGCCGAGGGATAGGGTAAGGCCTAGGGGCTAGTGCTAGTGCTAAGGCTAGGGTTAGGGATAGGGTTAGGGTTAGGGTTAGGGTGCAGTTAGGGTTAGGGTCAAAAGAGGTTTCATTTTAGGGTTAGGGTTATAATAGGGTTAGCGTTAAGGTTAGGGTTAGGGTTAGAGTTAGGGTTTGGTTCAGGGTTAGGGATGGGGTAGGGTTAGTGGTAGGAGTATGGGTTGGGGTTTGGGTTAGGTTTAGGTTTAGGGTTAGATTTCGCATAATGGTTTGTGCTACAGTTAGCATTAGGGTTAGGGTTAGGCTTGGGTTAGCGTTAGGGGTAGGTGTATGTGTAAGGGTAGATGTTAGGGTTAGGGTTAGGGTTTAGGTTTATGGTTAGGAAGGTACAGGTTTAGGGTTGGGGTTGGGGTTAAGGATAGGATTAGAGTTAGGGTTAGGTTTATGGTTAGGGTTAGAGTATGGTTTGGGGTTAGGGTTAGAATAGGATTAGGGATAGTGTTAGGGTTAGGGTACGGTTAGGGTTAGCGTTGGGGTTGGGGTTCGCATTACTCTTATGTTTAGGGTTAGAAGAGTTTTCGGTTTAAGGTATGATTTAGGGTTAGGGTTAGGGGTTAGGCTTAGGGTTAGGGTTAGGGTTAGGGTTAGGGTTTAGGGTTAGGGGTAGGGGGTAGTGGTATGTGTTGGGGTTTGGGTTAGGGTTAGGGTTAGGGTTGGGTTAGGGTTACGGTTAGGGTTTAGGGTTAGGGTTAGGTTTTGGGTTTAGGTTTGGTTTTAGGGTTAGGGTTAAGGTAGGGGTTAGCTCTTAAGATTAGGGTTAGGGGTTAAGGTTAGTGTTAGGATTAAGGGTACGGTTATGGGTTGTGGTTAGGTTTAGGGTTAGGGTTAAGTTGGTTAGGGTTAGGGCTAGGTTTGGGAATATGGCTAGGGCTAGTCGTGGGGCTGGGGCTAGGGCTGGGGCTCAAGCTAGGGTTAGTGTAAGGGTTAGGCTTTAGTGTTGGGGTTGGGGTTATGGTTTAGGATTAGGGTTAGGGGTTAGGGTTGGGTTTGGGGTTAGGTTTAGGTTTAGTTTTAGGATTAGCGTTACTGTTAAACTGAGTGTAGAAGAGGTTTAGGTTTAGTGTTAGCATTAGAATAAAGTTAGGGTTATGTTTAGTTTATTAGGGTTAGGGTTAGCTTAGGGATAGTGTTAGGATTTAGTGTTAGGATTAAGGTTAGTGTCAGGATTAGGGGCTGGGTTTACGGTTAGGGTTAAAGGGTAGGGGAAGTGGTAAGGGAAGGGGTATGTGTTGGAGTTAGGGTTAGGGTTAGTATTCGGTTAAGGTTAGTGTTAGGGTTAGAATTTAGGGTTAGTGTTAGGCTTAGGTTGGGGTTAGAGTTAGGGTTATGGTTAGTTTTAGGGTTATGATTAGGGTTAGGATTAGGATTACGGTAAGTGTTAGGGTTGGGGTTAGGGTTAGGGGTTAGAGTTAGGGTGAGGTTTAGGGTTAGGGTTAAAGTACAGTTAGGGTTAGGGTTTGAAGTAGTTTCGGTTTAGGGTTAGGGTTAGAATAGGGTTAGGGATAGGGTTAGGGGTACGGTTAGGGGTTAGGGTTGGGGTTGGGGTTGGGGGTTAAGGTTAGGGTTAGAGTTAGCATTACTCTTAGGTTTAGGGGTTAGAAGAGGTTTCGGTTTAGGGTATGATTTAGGGTTAGGGTTAGGGGTTAGGCTTAGGGTTAGGGTTAGGGTTAGGTTTAGGGTTTAGGGTTAGGGGTAGGGGTAGCGGTATGTGTTGGGGTTTGGGTTAGGGTTAGGGTTGGGTTAGGGGTTAGAGTTAGGGTTATGGTTAGGGTTGGGTTACAGTTAGGGTACGGTTAGGGGTTATGGATGGGGTTGGGGTTAGGGTTAGGGTTAGGGTTAGGGTTAGGTTTTGGGTTTAGGTTTGGTGTTAGGGTTAGGGTTAAGGTAGGGGTTAGTTGTTAAGATTAGGGTTAGGGTTAGGGTTAGTGTTAGGATTAAGGGTAGGGTTATAGGTTGTGGTTAGGTTTAGGGTTCAGCTTAGGGTTAGAGTTTAGGGTTAGGGTTAGGGTTTAGGGTTAGGGTTAGTGTTAGGGTTATTGTTAGTGTTAGAGTTAGAGATAGTGTTAGGGTTGGGGTAAGGGTTAGCGTTAGGGTTAGGGTAGGGTTAGGGTTAGGGTTTTGGTTAGGAGTTAGGGTTACAGTTAGGGTGCAGTTAGGGTTATGGATGGGGTTGGGGTTAGGGTTAGGGTTAGGGTTATGGGTTAGAGTTAGGTTTGACTTATGGTTAGGGTTAGGGTTAGTTTTTACAGTTAGGGTTAGGGTTAAGGTTAGGGATTAGGGTTTAGGGATAGGGTTAGAGTTAGGGTTGTGTTAGTGTTAGGGATAGGGATAGGGTTAGGGGTAGGGGTAGGTTTAGGGTTAGGGTTACACGAGTTAGGGTTAGAGTTAGGGTTACGGTTAGGGTTATGGTTAGGGTTTAGGGTTAGGGTTAGGGATAGGGTTAGTGTTAGTGTTAGGGTTAATGTTAGGGTTGGGGTTAGGGTTAGGGTTAGGATTAGGTTTAGAGTTAGTGTTAGGGTTTGGGTTAGTGTTAGGGTTAGCGTAAGGGTTAGGGTTAGGGTTTGGTTAGGGTTAGGGTTAGGGGTGGGGGTAGCGTGGGTGTATGTGTTGCGGGTAGGGTTAGGTTTTGGGTTAGGGTACGTTTAGGTTTAGGCTAGGGTTAGAATAGGGTTATGGTTAGGTTAGAGTTAGGATATAGTTAGGTTTAGGGTTGGGGTTGGGGTTACGGTTAGGGTTAGGTTTAGGGTTAGGTTTGGGTTATGGTTAGGGTTAGGGTTAGGATCAGGGTTAGGGATTAGGGGTTAGTGATATGGTTAGGGTTAGGGTTAGGGTTACGGTTAGGGTTAGGGTTAGGGTAAGTGTTTAGGGTTAGGGTTAGGGTTAGGGATTGGAGTTAGGGTTAGGGTTAGGGTTAGAGATTAGGGTTTAGGGATTGGGTTAGGGTTAGGGTTAGGGTTAGGTCTTAGGGGTAGGGCTAGGGTCTGGGTTGGAGTTAGGGTTAGGTTTAGGATTGGGTTAGGGTCAGTATTAGTTTTAGGGTTTAGGGTTAAGGTTATTGTTTAGTTAGGGGTAGGGTTAGGGTTTAGTGTTAGAGTTAGTGATAGGGTTAGTGTTGGCGTTAGTGTTAGTGTTAGGGTTGGGGTTAGGGTTGGGTTTAGGTTTAGGTTTAGGGCTAGGGTTGGTGTTAGGGTTAGCGTTAAGGTTAGGGTTAGGGTTTGGTTAGGTTTACGGGTAGGGGGTAAGGGTAGGGGTATGGGTGGGGTTAGGGTTTGGGTTAGGATTGGGTTAGGGTTAGGATTAGTTTTAGCGTTTAGGTTTATGGTTAGAGTTAAGAGTAGAGGTAGGGTTAGGCTTAGGATAGGGTTAGGCCTGGGGCTAGTGCTAGGGCTATGGCTAGGACTAGGCAAAGTTTAGGATTAGGATTAGGGTTTAGGGTAAGGGTTAGGGTTAGGGTTAGGTTTCAGAGTTCGGGTTAGGGTCAGGGTTAGGGTTTATGGTTAGGGTTAGGGATAGGGTTTTGTTAGTGTTAGGGTAAATATTAGGGTTGTGTTTAGGGTTAGGGTTAGGATTAGTTTTAGGGTTAGTGTTATGTTTAGGGTTAGTGTTAGGGATAGCGTTAGGGTTAGGGTTAGGGTTAGGGTTAGGGTTAGTGTTAGGTTTAGGGTTAGGGGTTAGGGGTTAGTGTTAGGGGTTAGCGTTAGGGTTAGGTTTAGGTTTAGTGTTGTGGTTGGGGTTAGGGTTGAGGTTGAGGTTATGGTTGGGACTGGGGAGGGTGTTAGCGTTGGGATTGTGGTTGGTTTTAGGGTTTGGTTTGGGGGTTAGGCTGAGGGTTGGGGTTAGGGTTAGGGGTTAGGATTGGGGTTGAAGTTAGCGCTGGGGATGGGGTTAGGGTTAGTGTTGGGTTACAGTTAGGGTTAGGGGTGGTGTAGGGTTAGTTTAGGGTTAGTGTTAAGTTTATACTTTGGGTTAGGGATAGGTATAGGACTAGGGCTAGTGCTAGGGCTAGGGATTGGGCTAGGGCTATGGCTAGGGTTAGGTTTAGTGTTTAGTGTTATGTTTATTGTTAGAGTTAAGAGTAGGGATAGGGTGAGGGGTTAGTGTTAGGGTTAGGGATACTCTTAGGGTTAAGGTTAGGGTTAGGGATTAGGGATAGGGTTAGGGTTAGGTTTTGGGGTTAGGGTTAGGAAAAATGTTTAGGATTAAGATATATGTTAAGGTTATAGTTAGGGTTAGGGGTTAGACTTAGGCCTAGGGCTCAGGTTAGAGTTAGGGTAGGGTTGGTGTTGGGGTTAGGTTTAGGGTTAAGGTTAGCATTACTATTAGGTTTATTGTTAGGTTTAGGGTTAGGTTTAGGGTTTAGGGTTAGGGTTAGGGTTAGGGGGCTAGGATTATGGTTAGGGTTAGGGTTGGGGTCAGGGTTAGGGTTAGGTTTGGGGTTAGATTTACGGTTACGGTTAGGGTTAGCATTACTCTTAGGTTTAGGGTTAGAAGAGGTTTAGGGTTAGGGTTAGGGTTAGGGATTGGTTTAGGGTTAAGGTTAGGGTTAGGGTTAGGGTAAGTGTTACTCTTAGGTTTAGGGTTAGGGTTAGGGTTATTGTTAGAGTTAGGGGTTAGGGTTAGAGTTAGGGTTTGGTTTAGGGTTAGTGTTAGGGTTAGGGTTAGCGTTACTCTTAGGTTTAGGGTTAGAAGAAGTTTAGTGCTCGGGTTAGGGTTAGGAAAGGGTTAGGGTTAAGGGTTTTGGTTAGGGATAGTGTTAGGGTGAGTTTTAGGGTTTGGTTTAAGGTTAGGGTTAGGGTTAGGTTTAGGGTTTGGTTTAGGGTTAGGGTTTGGTTTAGGGGTAGGGTTAGGGTTAGCGTTACTCTTAGGTTTAGGGTAAGAAGAGGTTTAGGGTTAGGGTTAGGGTTAGGGATTAGGGTTAAGGTAAGGGTTAGGTTTAGGGTTAGGGTTTGGTTTAGGGTTAGGGTTAGGGTTTGGTTTAGGGTTAGGGTTAGGGTTATGGTTAGCATTACTCTTAGGTTTAGGGTTAGAGTTAGGGTTAGGGGTTAGGGTTAAGGTAAGGGTTAGGGGTTAGGGTTAGGGTTAGGGTTTAGGGGTTAGGGTTAGGGTTAGGATTACAGTTAGGGTTAGGTTTAATGTTAGGGTCAGGGTCAGGTTCAGGGTTATGGTTAGGGTTAACGTTAGGGTTACCATTAGCGTTAGGATTAGGGTTAGGGTTAGGATTAGGGTTAGGGGTTGGGTTTAGGGTTAGTGTTACGGGTTAGCGTTAGGGTTAGTGTTCAGGTTGGGGTTGGGGTTAGGATTGTGGTCGAGGTTAGGGTTGGGACTGGGGTTGGGGTTAGGGTTGGGATTGTGGTTGGGTTTAGGGTTGGGTTTGGGGTTAGGGTTAGGGTTGGGGTTACGGTTAGGGTTAGGGTTAGGATTGGGGTTGAAGTTAGTATTGGGGTTGAGGTTAGGGTTAGTGTTGGGTTAAAGTTTGGGTTAGGGTTGGTGTTAGGGTTAGTTTAGGATTAGTGTTAAGTTTAGGGTTCGGGCTAGGGATAGGTTTAGGACTAGGGCTAGTGCTAGGGCTAGGGATTGGGCTAGGGCTAGTGCTAGGGTTAGGGGTTAGTGTTTAGTGTTATGTTTAGAGTTAGAGTTAAGAGTAGGGATAAGGTGAGGGGTTAGGGGTTAGTGTTAGGGATAGAGTTAGGGTTAAGGTTAGGATTAGGGATTAGGGTTAGAGTTAGTGTTAGATTTTGGGGTTAGGGTTAGGGAAAGAGTTTAGGCTTAGGATATGTGTTAGGGTTAAAGTTAGGGTTAGGGTTAGAGTTAGGGTTAGGGTTAGGGTTAGGGTAGGGTTAGGGTAGGTTTGGTGTTGCGGTTAGGTTTAGGGTTAAGGTTAGCATTACTATTAGGTTTATTGTTGGGTTTAGGGTTAATTTTAAGGTTTAAAGTTAGGGTTCGGGTTAGGGGTTAGGATTATGGTTAGGGTTAGTGTTGGGGTAGGGGTTAGGGTTGGGGGTGGTGTTAGTGTTAGGGTTAGGGTTGGGGTTATGGTTACGGTTAGCGTTAGGGATAGCGTTACTCTTAGGTTTATGGTTAGAAGAGGTTTAGGGTTGGGGTTATGGTTAGGGTTAGGGGTTTTGTTTAGGGTCAGGGTTAGGTTTAGTGTTAGGGTTAGCATTACTCTTGGGTTTAGGGTTAGAAGAGGTTTAGGTTTAGGGTTAGGGTTAGGGTTAGGTGTTTTGTTTAGGGTTAGGGTTACAGTTAGGGGTTAGGTTAAGGGTTAGGGGTCAGGCTTAGGGGTTAAAGTTAGGGGTTAAGGGTAGGGTTAGGGTTAGGGTTAAGGTTGGGGTTTGGGTTAGGGTTGGGGTTTGGGTTATAGTTAGGGTTGTGGTTAGGGGTTAGGGTCAGGGTTAGGGTTAGGATTTAGGGTTATTGTAGGGTTAGGGTTATGGTTAGGGTTAGTGTTAGGTTTTAGGGTTTAGGATTAGTGTTAGGGTTAGTGTTAGGGCTAAGGATAGGGTTAGGGCTAGGGTTAGGGTTAGGGGTACGGTTAATATTAGGGTTAGGGTTAGGTTTAGTTTAGTAATAGGGTTACTGTTAGTGTTACTCTTTGGGTTTGGGTTAGGGTTAGGTTAAGGGTTAGGGTTAGAGTTAGGGTTTAAGGTTAGGATTAGGTTAGGGTTAGGCTTAGGGTTAGGGTTGGGTTAGGATTATGTGTAAGTGTAGGTGTAGGGTTAGGATTAGGGTTACGGTTAAGGGTAAGGGTTAATATTAGGGTTAGGGGTAGTTGTATGGGGATTGGTTAGGGTCAGGGTTAAGGTTAGTTCTATGGTTGGGTTAGGTTTTTAGTTAGGGTTAGAATTAGGGTTAGTGTTAGTGTTAGGGTTAGGGCTAGAGATAGGATTAGGGCTAGGGCTGGGGCTGGGGTTATGGTTATGGTTATGGTTAAAGTTTAAGGCAAGGATTAGGATTGGGTTTTGGGTTTAGGGTTAAAGTTAGGGGTTGGGATGAGTGTTAGGGTCAGGGTTTGGATAAGGTTGGGGTTAGGGTTAGGATTTAGAGTTTAGGGGTAGTGTTATGGTTAGGGTTAGTGCTAAGGTTAGGTCTAGGGCTGGGACTAGGGAAAGGGCTTGTCTACAGCTAGGGTTAGGGTTAGGGTTGGGTGAGATTTAGGGTTAGCGTTAGGAGTAGGTTTAGGGGTTGGGTGGGGGTTAAGGTTAGGGGTAGAAGTAGGGGTAGGGATGGGTTAGGTTTAGGGTTGGGTTAGGTTTAGGGTTAGGGGTAGGGGTAGGGGTAGGGTTAAAGGTATGTGTGGGTTAGTGTTAGGGTTAGTGTTAGGGTTAGGGTTAGGGTTGACTTAGGGTTTGGGTTAGGGGTTAGGGTTAGGGGTTAGGGTTAGGGTTAGGGTTTGGTTTAGGGTTAGGATTAGGTTTAGGGTTAAGCGTTACTCTTAGGTTTAGGGTTAGAAGAGGTTTAGGGTTTGGGTTAGGGTTAGGGATAGGGTTAGGGTTAGGGGTTTGATTAGGGATAGGGTTAGGGTTAGGTTTAGGGTTTGGTTTAGGGTTAGGGTTAGGTTTAGGTTTTGGTTTAGGGTTAGGGGTTACGGTTAGGTTTAGGGTTAGCATTACTCTTAGGTTTAGGGTTAGAAGAGGTTTAGGGTTAGAAGAGGTTTAGGGTTAGAAGAGTTTTAGGGTTAGGGTTAGGGTTGGGGCTTAGGGTTAGGGTTAGTGTTAGGGTTAGGCTTAGGGTTAGGGTTTGGTTTAGGGTTAGGGTTAGGTTTAGTGTTTGGTTTAGGGTTAGGGTTACTCTTAAATTTAGGGTTAGAAAGGTTTAGGGTAAGGGTTAGGGTTAGGGGTTAGGGTAAGGGTTAGGTTTAGGGTTAGGGTTTGGTTTAGGGTTAGGGTTAGGGTTAGGGTTTAGGGTTAGCGTTAGGGTTAGGGTTAGGGTTAGGTTTAGGTTTAGGGTCAGGGGTCAGGGTCAGGGTTTAGGGTTAGAGTTAGTGTTAGGGGTTAGCATTAGCATTAGGGTTAGCGTTAGGTTTAGGGTTAGGGGTTAGGGTTAGTGTTAGGGTTAGGGTTAGGGGTTAGGGTTAGGATTAGTGTTAGTGGTTATCGTTAGGGTTAGGGTTAAGGTTGGGGTTGGGTTTAGGTTTGAGGTTGAGGTTAGGGTTGGGACTGGCGTTGGAGTTAGGGTTGGGATTGTGGTTGGGTTTAGGATTGGGGTTGGGGTTAGGTTTAGTGTTGGGGTTAGGGTTAGGGTTGGGGTTTGGGTTTTAGTTAGGGTTGTGGTTAGGGTTAGGGTCAGGATTAGGGTTAGGATTTAGGGTTATTGTAGGGTTAGCGTAATGGTTAGGGTTAGTGTTAGGTTTTAGGGTTTAGGATTAGTGTTAGGGTTTAGTGTTAGGGCTAGGGATAGGGTTAGGGCTAGGGTTAGGGTTAGGGTTACGGTTAATATTAGGGTTAGTGTTAGCTTTAGTTTAGTGTTAGGGTTAAGGTTAGTGTTACTCTTAGGGTTTGGGTTAGGGGTTAGGTTAAGGGTTGGGGTTAGGGTTAGGGTTTAGTGTTAGGATTAGGTTAAGGGTTAGGGTTAAGATAAGGGTAAGGGCCTGGGTTAGGGTTAGGGTTAGGGTTGTGTTAGGGTTAGGTGTAAGTGTAGGGGTAGGGTTAGGATTAGGGTTATGGTTAGGGGTAAGGGTTAGTTTAGGATTAGGGGTAGTTGTATGGGGATGGGTTGGGGTCAGGGTTAAGGTTAGTGCTATGGTTGGGTTAGGTTTTTGTTAGGGGTTAGAATTAGGATTAGTGTTACTGTTATGGTTAGAGCTAGAGATAGGATTAGGGCTAGGACGAGGACTAGGGTTATGGTTATGGTTATGGTTATGGTTTATGTTTAAGGTAAGGGTTAGAATTAGGGTGAGGGTTTAGGGTTAAAGTTAGGTGTTGGGGTGAGTGTTATGGTCAAGGTTTGTATAAGTTTAGGGTTAGGTTTAGAGTTAGGTTAGGGTTAGGGTTAGGGGTTAGGATTAGGGTTAGGGTTAGGGTTGGGGTAGGAGTTAGTGTTAGGTTTGGGGTTAGGGTTAGGGTTGGTGTTAGGGTTATGATTGGGTTGGGGTTAGGGTTACGGTTGGTGTTAGTGTTGGTGTTATGGTTAGGGTTAGGGTTGGTGTTAGGGTTAGGGTTAGGGTTAGGGTTAGGGTTAGGTTTAGGGTTAGGGTTAGCGTTACTCTTAGGCTTAGGGTTTGAAGAGGTTTGGTTTAGGGTTAGGGTTAGGGTTATGGTTAGGGGTTTTGGTTAGTGTTAGTGTTACACTTAGGGTTAGGGTTAGGTTTCAGGGGTTAGGGTTAGGATTAGGGTTAAGGGTTAGGGTTAGGTTAGATTTATTGGTTAGGGTTAGGGTTAGGTTTAGAGTTAGGGTTTGGTTTAGGGTTAGGGTTAGGAGTTTTGGTTAGGGTTAGGTTTAGGTGTTAGGGTTACGGTTAGGGTGAGGATTATGGTTAAGGTTTAGGGTTAGCGTTAGGGTTAGGGTTTAGGGTTAGCGTTAGGGTTAGGATTAGTATTATTGTTAGGGTCAGGGTCTGGGTCAGGATCTGGGTCATGGTCCGGGTCAGGGTTTATGGTTAGGGTTAGCATTAGTGTTAGCATTAGGGTTAGGTTTAGGGTTAGTGTTAGAGGTTAGGGTTAGAGTTAGGGTTAGGGTTATGGGTTATAGTTAGAGTTTGTGTTATGGTTGGGTAGGGGTTAGTGTTGGGGTTGGGGTTAGGGTTTGGATTGGGGTTTGGGTTAGTGTTGGGTTTGGGATTAGGGTTGGGGTTGGGGTTAGGGTTAGGGTTAGGGTTAGGTTTAGGGGTTAGGGTTAGGGGTTAGCATTACTCTTAGGATTAGGGATAGAAGAGGTTTAGGGTTAGGGTTTGGTTTAGGGTTAGGGTTAGGGTTCGGGTTAGGGTTAGGGTTCGGGTTCGGGTTTGGTTTGGTTTAGGGTTAGGGTTAGGATTAGGGTTCAGTTTAGGGATAGGGTTTGGTTTAAGTTTAGGGTTAGGGTTAGGGTTAGGGTTAGTGTTACTCTTACGTTTAGGGTTAGAAGAGGTTTAGGGTTAGGGTTAGGGTTAGTGATTAGGGTTAAGTATAGGGTTAGGTTTAGGGTTAGGATTTGGTTTAGGGTTAGTTTTAGGATTAGGGTTAGGGTTACAGTTATGGTTAGGGTTAGGGACATGTTTAAGACTAGGGCTACTGCTGGGGCTAGGGCTGGGGCTGGGGCTAAGGTTAGGTTTAGTGTTTAGTGTTATGGTTAGGGTTAGAGTTAAGGGTAGGGATAGGGTTAGGGGTTAGGGTTAGGATTAGGGATAGTGTTAGGGTTAAAGTTAGGGTTAGGAATTAGGGTTAGGGGTTAGGGTTAGGGTTTCAGGTTAGGGTTAGGGAAAGAGTTTAGGCCTAGGATATGTGTTAGGGTTAAAGTTAGGGTTAGGGTTAGAGTTAGGCCTAGTGCTAGGGTTAGGATTAGGGTAGGGTTAGCGAAAGTTTGACGTTGGGGTTAGGTTTAGGGTTAAGGTGAGCGTTACTATTAGGTTTATTGTTAGGGTTAGGGTTAGGGTTAGGGTTTACGGTTAAGGTTAGTGGTAGGGGTTAGTTTTAGGGTTAGGGTTGGGTTGGGGTAGGAGTTAGGGTTAGGTTTGGGGTTAGGGTTGGTGTTAGGGTTAGTGTTGGGGTTGGGGTTAGGGTTGGGGTTGGGGTTAGGGTTATGGTTAGCGTTAGGGGTTAAGGTTAGGGTTAGGTTTAGGGTTAGCGTTACTCAGGATTAGGGATAGAAGAGGTTTAGGGTTAGGGTTAGGGTTAGGGTACGGTTAGAGTTATTGTAGGGGTTGGGGTTAGGGTTTGGGTTAGGGTTAGGGTTAGTCTTATGGTTAGAGTTTAGGGTTTAGCGTTAGGGCTAAAGGTAGGAGTAGGGTTAGGCCTAAGGAAAGGGGTTGGGCCTAGGGCTGGTGCTTGGGGTAGGGCTAGGGGTAGGGCTAGGGCTAGTCTGGGGTTAGGGTTAAGGTTGGGGTTTAGGGTTAGGGTTAGGTTTTTGAGTTAGAGTTAGGGTTCGGGTTAGTGTTAGTGTTAGGGTTGGTGTTAGGGTTAGGGTTAGGATTAGGTTTAACGTTAGTGTTAGGGTTAGGTTTAGTGTTAGGGTTAGGGCTAGGGTTTGGTTAGGGTTAGGGGTAGGCGTAGTAGGGGTATGGGTTGTGGTTAGGATTAGGGTTTGGGTTAGGGTTCGATTAGGGTTAGGGTTTGTTTTAGGGTTTGCGTTTGGGGTTTAGGGTTGAGGTTAAATGTAGGGTTGGGTTAGACCTAAGGATAGGGTTAGGGCTGGGGCTAGTGCTAGGGGGTAGGGCTAGGGCTGGGTTAGGATTTGGGTTAGGGGTAGTGTTAGGGGTAGGGTTAGGGGTAGGGTTAGTGTTAGTGTTAGTGTTAGGGTTGGGCTTAGATTTACGGTTAGGGATAGGTTGAGGCTTAGGGTCAGTTTAGGTTTAGGGTTCGGTTTGGGGTTAGAGATAGGATTAGGGTTAGCGTTACTGTTAGAGTTAGGGTTAGAAGAGATTTAGGTTTAGAGTTAGGGTTAGAATAGGGTTAGGGTTAGGTTAGAGTTAGTGTATATTTAGGGTTAGGGGAAGGGGTTGTGGTTAAGGTTAGGGTTAGGGATAAGGGTTAGGGTTAGGTTTGGATTATGGTTAGGGTTAGGGTTAGTGTTTAGGGTTAGGGTTAGGGTTAGGGATTAGGGTTTAGTGATAGGGTTAGGGTTAGGGTTAGTCATAGGATTAGTGGTAAGGTAAGGTTGGACGAGTTAGGGTTAGGGTTGAGGTCAGGTTTAGGGTTGGGTTAGGGTTAGGGGTATGGATAGGGTTAGGGGTAGGGGTAGGTTTAGTGTTAGGGGTTAGACGAGTGAGGGTTTGGGGATAGGGTTAGCGATTGGGTTAGGGTTACAGTTAGGGTTAGGGTTAGAGTTACGGTTAGGGTTAGGGTTAGGGTTAAGGTTAGGGTTAGTTTTAGGGTTAGGTTTTAGGGTTAAGGTTAAGGCTTGTGTTAGGGTTAGGGGTTAGGGTTAGGTTAGTGGTTACCGTTAGGGTTCAGGGTAGGGGTAGGGGAATGGGTTGGGGTTAGGGTTACGGTTAGGTTTAGGGTTTCTAAGGATTTGGGTTAGGGTTAGTGTTTAACGTTAGGGTTAGCGTTAGGGTTTAGTGTTTAGTGATAGAGTAAGTGTAAGGGATAGAGTTAGAGTTAGGGTTAGAGTTGGGATAGCATTAGGTTTAAGGTTTAAGGTTTAGGATTACGGTTAGGGTTAGGGGTTTAGTGTCAGGGTTTTGGACAGGTATAGGGTTAGGGGTTAGGGGTTAGGGGTAGGGTTCGATGTAGGGGTATGTGTTGGGGTTTGGGTTAGGGTAAGGTTAGGTTTAGGTTAGGGTTAGGTTTAGGGTTCAGGGTTAGGGTTATGTTTAGGTTTATGGTCATGGTTATGGTTTGGAGTTAGGGCTAGGGAGAGGTTAGGTCTAGGGATAGTTCTACGGCTAGGGCTAGGGCTAGGGTTAGTGTTAGGGTTAGGGTTCAGATTTAGGGTTACGGTTGGTTTTAGGGTTAGGTAGGGTTAGGTTTAGAGTTGGGTTACGGATAGGGTTAAGGTCTGAGGTTTAAGATTTAGGGTTAGGGTTAGGGTTTAGGGTTAGGATTTGAGTCAAGGTTAGGGTTAGTGGTTAGTGTTAGGGGTAGTGTTAGAGGTAGGGGTATGTGTTGGGGTTTCTGTTAGGGTTAGGGTTAGGGTTAGGGTTGGGTTAGGGTTAGGGTTAGGGTTGGGTTAGGGTTAGGGTTCAGGATTTAGGGAGAGGGTTAGGGTTAGGTTTAGGGCTAGGGAGAGCTTTAGGGCTAGTGCTAGTGCTAAGGCTAAGGCTAGGGCTAGGGCTAGGATTACTGTAAGGGTTAGGGTTCAGCGTTGGGGTTATGATTAGGTTTAGGGTTAGGGTAGGGTTAGAGATTATGGTTTAAGGATAAGGTTAGGGTTAGTGTTAGGGTTAGGGTTTAGAGTTAGGGTTAGGGTTAGGGTTAGGGTTAGGGTTTAGGGTTAGGGGTTAGTGTTAGGGTTAGTGTTAATGTTAAGGTTAGTGTTAGAGTTGGGGTTAGGGTTAGGGTTAGGATTACTGTTAGGGTTAGCGTTAGGCTTAGGGTTAGGGTTTGGTTAGGGGTTAGGTGTAGGGTTAGGGGTAAGGGTAAGGTTTGTGTTGGGGTTAGGTTTAGGGTTAGGGTTAGGGTTGGTTTAGGGTTAGGGTTAATTTTGGGGTTAGGGTTTAGGGTTTAGGGTTAGCATTAAGGGTAGGGGTAGGGTTAAGCCTAAGGATAGGGGTTAGGCCCAGGGCTAGTGCTAGTGCTATGGATAGGGATAGGGCTAAGGCTAAGGCTAGGGTTAGAGATAGGGTTAGGGTTTAGGGTTGGGGTTAGGGTTACCGTTAGGGTTTAGGGTTGGGTTTTGGGATAGGGATAGGATTAGGGTTAGCGTTACTGTTAGGGTTAGGGTTAGAAGAGGTTTAGGTTTAGGATTAGGACTAGAATAGGGTAAGGGTTAGGTTAGAGTTAAGGTGCAGTTAGGGGTTAGTGTTGGGGTTGGGGTTAGGGTTAGGGTTAGTGTTAGGTGCTAGGTTTAGGGTTAGCTTTGGGTTATGGTTAGGGTTAGGGTTAGTGTTTAAGGTTAGGGTTAGGGTTAGGGTTTAGGGATAGGGTTAGGGTTAGGGTTAGGGGTTAGGGGTAGGGGTATGGGTTGGAGTTAGGGTTAGGGTTAAGATTGGGTTAGGGTTAGTGTTAGGGTTAGGGTTTAGGGTTAGGATTATTTTTAGGCTAGTGTTAGGATTAGGGTTAGGGTTAGGGTAGGGTTAGGGTTTTGGTTAGGGTTAGGTTAGGGTTTAGGGTTAGGGTTAGGGATAGTGTTAGTGTTAGTGTTAGTGTTAGAGTTAGTTTTAGGATTAGGGTTATGGTTAGGGTTAGGATTAGGTTTAGGTGTAGGGTTAGGGATAGGGTTAGTATTAAGGTTAGCGTTAGGGTTTGGGTTAGGGTTTGGTAAGGGTTAGGGGGGTAGGAGTAGGGGTAAGGTCAGGGGTATGGGTTGGTGTTAGGGTTAGGGTTTGGGTTAGGGTTGGGTTAAGGTTAGGGTTTTTAGGGTTAGGATTTAGGGTTTAGGGTTAGGGTTAAGGGTAGGGGTAGGGTTAAGCCTAAGGATAGGCTTAGGCCTAGGGCTAATGTTAGCGCTATGGCTAGGGCTGGGTTAGGGTCAGGATTAGGGTTAGGGTTAGGGTTTAGGGTTAAGGTTCGTGATAGGGTTAGTGTTAGTGTTAGGGGTTAGTGTTGGGGTTGGGGTTAGGGTTAGCATTAGGATTAGGTTTAGGTTTAGGGTTAGGGTTAGGGTTAGTGTTAGGGTTAGCGTTACTGTTAGGATTATGGTTAGAAGAGGTTTAGGTTTAGGGTTATGGTTAGAATAGGGTTTGCATTAGGGTTAGGTTATAGTTAGGATATGGTTAGGGTTAGAGTTGGGGTTAGGGTTAGAGTTAGGGTTAGGGGTTAGGGTTAGGTTTAGTGTTAAGGTTTGCGTTATGGTTAGGGTTAGGGTTAGTGTTTAGGGTTAGGGTTAATGTTGTGTTAGTATTAAGGTTTAAGGTTTATGGTTATGGTTAGGTTTAAGGTTTATGGTTAGGGTTTGGCTCAGTGTTAGGGTTAGGGGTTAGGGGGTAGGGGGTAGGGTTAGGGGTAGTTAGGGTTAGGGTTGGGTTAGAGTTAGGGTCACGGTTAGGGTTTAGGGTATAGGGATAGGGTTAGGGTTATTGTTAGGCCTAGGGAGAGGGTAAGGATTAGGGTTAAGGTTAGAGTTGGGTTAGGTTTAGGGTTAGGGGTAGGAGTAGGGGTAGGAGTATCTGTTGGGGTTTGTGTTAGGGTTAGGATTGGGTTAAGGTTAGTGAAAGGGTTAGAATTTAGCCCTAGCATTAACCCTAACCCTAACCCTAACCCAACCCTAACCCTAACTGTAACCCTAACCTCAATCCCTAACCTTACCCTTAACCCTAACCCTAAACCTTTCCCCAAACCCTGATCCCTAACCCTCAATCTGACCCTAAACACTAACCGTAACCCTAACCCTAACACTAACCATAACCCTAACCCCTAACCCCTAACCCTAACTCAAAACCTAACACTGAACCCTAACACTAACCCTAACCCTAATTCTAACTGTAAACATAACCCCAATCCTGACCCCAACCCCTAACCCCAACCGTAACCCTAACCCTAACCCTAACTGGTCTAAACCTAAACATAACCCAACCCTACCTCTATCCCCACCCTTAACCCTAAACCTAACCCAAACCTACCCCTACACCTAACCCTAACCTAAGCCTAAACCAACCCTACCCCTACCCTTAACGTTAACCCGAAAACTCACCCAACCCTAACCCTAACCCTAGCCTTAGCCCAAGCCCTAACACTAGACCTAGCCCCAGATCTAACCCTAGCACTAGCCCTAACCCTAACCATAATGCTAAACTCTAAACCCTAACCCTAACCCTAACCCCAACCCACACCTAACCAGAACCCCTAACCCTACCCTTAAACTTAACACTAACCCCAACCGTAGGCTCAGCCCTAGCCCCAGCATTAACCCTAACCCCAACCATAACCGACCCTAACCCTAACCCTAACACTTTCCGAAAACCCTATCTCTAAACCAGAACTCTAATCCTAACCCTGAACACTAACCTTAACCCTAAGCTTAACCAAAACCTGACCCTAACCCTAATGCTAAACCTAACCCTAAACCTAACCCTAAAACGAACCCTAAACCTAATCCTAACCTTAACTCTAACCCTAACCCTAATCCTAACCATAAACCTAACACTAACCCAACCCTAACCCTAACACTAAACCTAAACCTAACACTAACCAAAACAGCTAATCCTACCCTTAACCCTAACCCTAACCTTAACTTTAACCAAATCTAACCCTAACACTAACCTAACCCCTAAACCTAACCCTAACCCTAACCCTAACCCTACCCCTATCCCTACCCCTACCCCTACCCCTAACCCTAACCCTAACCCTAACCCCTAACCCTAACCCCAACCCTAACCCTAAACCTCTTCTAACCCTAAACTTAAGAGTAACGCTAACCCTAAACATAAACCTAACCCCTAACCCAACCCTAACCCTAACCCTAATCCTAACCCATGCATACATTTACCCCTACCCCTATCTCAACCCCTAACTTAAACCCTAACTTAATCCTACACCTACCCCTAACGCTAACACTAAAACTCACCCAACCCTAACTCCTAATCCTAGCCCTAGTCCAGCCCTAACCATAGCCCTAGCACTAGACCTAATCTTAACCCTAACTCTAAACCTGACCCTGACTCTGACCCCTGAACCTGACCCTAACCCTAACCCTAACCCTAATGCTAAACCCTAACACTAACACTAACCCTAACACTAACCCTAAACCCTAACCCTAACCCTAAACCTAACCCCTAAACCTAACCCCTAACCCTAACACCAACCCTAAACCTAACCCTAAACCCAACCCTAACCCTAACACCAACCCCAACGCTAACGCTAACCCCAACCCTAACCCTAACCCTAACCCCAACCCTAACCCTAACCCCAACCGTAACTTCAACCCCAACTCTATCCCCCACCCAATCCCAACCCTAACCCCAATCCCAACCCTAACTCGTACCCCAACCCTAACCCTAACCCCTAACCCTAACCCCTAACTCTAAAGCTAACCTAACCCGTAACCCTAACCCTAACATTAACCCTAACCCCTAAACCTAACCCCTAAACCTAACCCTAATGCTAACGTTAATGCTAATGCTAACCCTAACGCTAACCTTAAACCCAAACCATGACCCTGACCCTGACCCTGACCCTAACCCTAACTCTAACCATAACACTAACCCTAAACCTAACGCTAACCCTAAACCCTTACCCTAACCCTAAGCTAAGTCTAACCCTAACCAAAACCCCTAACCGTAACCATAACCCTAACCCTAAACCTAAAACTCTTCTAACCCTAAACCTAAGAGTAACGCTAACCCTAATCCTAACCCTAACCCTAACCCTAACCCCTAACCCTAACCCTAACCCTAACCCAACCCTAACCCCTAACCATAACCCACACATACCTTTAACCCTACCCCACCCCTACCCCTAACCCTAAACCTAACCCAACCCTACCCCTACCCCTACCCTACCCCTAACCCTAAAATTCACCCAACCCTAACCCTAATCGTAGCCCTAGCCCAGCCCTAACCCTAGTCCTAGCCCCAGACCTAACCCTAACACTAAACCTACCCTAACCCTAAAGCTATCACTAACCCAAACCCTAACCCCTAACCCTAATCCTAACACCAACCCCAACCCTAAACCTAACCCCAACCCTAACCCTAACACCAACCCCAACCTTAACCCTAACCCCAACCCTAACCCTAAACGTAACCCTAAACCCAACCCCAACCCCAACCCTAACCCCAACCCCAAGCCTAACACCAACCACAACACTAAACCTAACCTAACCCTATCCCCTAACCCTAACCCTAACCACGAATTCTGAACCTAATCCTGAACCTTAAACCTAACCCAAACCCTAACACTAATCCTAATGCTAAAGCTAACCCTAAAACCTGAACCGGACTCTGACCCTGATCCTGACCCTGACCCCAAACCTAACCCTAACCATAAACCCTAACCCTAACTCTAATCGTAACACTAAACCCCAAACCCAACACTAACACTAACCCTAACCCTAACACCAACCCTAACCCTAACCAGAACCCTAACCCTAACACCAATCCCAACTCTAACCCTAACCCCAACCCTAACCCTAACCGTAACCCCAACCCTAACCCTAACATCAACCCCAACCCTAACCCGAACCCCAATCCCAACCCTAACCCCAACCCCAAACCTAACCCTACCCCAACCATAAGCCTAACCCTAACCCTAACACTAACATTAACCCTAACCATAACCCTAACCCCAACCCTAACCCTAACCCCAACCCAACCCTAATCCTAACACCAACACCAATCCTTACCATAACCCAAATCATAACACTAACCCCTACACCAACCCGTACCCTAACCCTAATCCTAACCCCTAACCCTAACCCTAAACCCTATCCCTAACCCTAACCGTAACAATAAACCTAATAGTAACGCTAACCTTAACCCTAAACCTAACCCCAACGCCAACCCTTCTCTAAACCTACCATAGCCCTAACCCTAGCCCTAGGCCTAACTCTAACCCTAACCCGAACTTTAACACTAACAAATATCCTAAGCTTAAACTCTTTCCCCTAACCCTAACCCTAACACTATCCCTAACCCTAACCCCAACCTCTAACCATATCCCTACCCTTAACTCTAACCCTAACCATAAAAATAAACACTAACCCTAACCCTAGTCCTAGCCCTAGCCCTAGCACTAGCCCTAGTCCTAAACATATACCTGACCCAAACCATAACCCTAACCCTAACACTAACTCTAACTATAACCCGTAACCCTAACCTTAACACTAACCCTAAACTCTAACCTTAACCCTAAACCTTAATCCTAAGGCTAACCCTAACGCTAATGCTAAGTCTAACGCTAACCCTAACCATAAACCCTAACCCTGACCATGACCCAGACCCTGACATGACCCAGACACTGACCCTAACCTTAATACTAAAGCTAACTCTAATGCCAACCCTATACCCTAATCCTAACCCTAAACCTAACCCCTAACCCTAACCATTACCCTAAACACTAAACCTAACACTAACGCTAACACCAAAGCCTCACCCTAACCCTAACCAACACCCCTAACACTAACCCTAACCCTAACCACAACCCGTAACCCTAACCCTAACTGTAACCAAAACACTAACCCTAACCTTAACCCTAACTCTAAACCTAAGATTAACGCTAACCCTAACGCTAACACTAACCCTAACCCTAACCACAACACCAAACCCCTAACCCTAATCCTAACCATAAACCTTTTTCGAACCCTAAACCTAAGAGTAACGCTAACCCTAACCCTAACCCTAACCCTAATACCTAACCCTAACCCTAACCCTAACTTAACCCTAACCCTAAGCCCAAACCCTAACACTAACACTAAACCTTACCCCTAACCCTAACCCTAACCCTAACCCTAACCCTAACCCTAACCCTAAACTTAATACCAACCGTAAACCTAACACTGACCCCAATCCTAACACTAAACCCAACCCCAACCCTAACACTAACAATAACCATAACCGTAAACTTATTCTAATTCTAAACCTAAGAATAACGCTAAACCTAACCCTAACCCTAACCCTAAGCTAAACCAAAACCTAACCCTAACCCTAAACTCTAACCCTAACCCTAACCCTAACACCAACCCTAACACTCACCCTAACCCCAACCCCAACCTAACCCCAACCTGAACCCTAACCCTAACACCAACACTAACCCTAACACTAGCACTAACCCCAACCCTAAACCTAACCCCCAAGCTCAACCCTAAACCCAACCACAATCCCAAACCTAACCCCAACCTAAACTCTATCCTGAACCCCAACCCTAACCCTAATCCTAACCATAACCCTAACCCTAACCTAACTCTAACCCTAACCCTAACCCTAACCCTAAAACTCTTCTAAACCTTAACCTAAGAGTAAAGCTAACCCTAACCCTAACCCCAACCCCAACCAAAACCCCTAACCCTAACCCAAATCCTAACCCTAAACCTAACAGTAAACCTAATAGTAAAGCTAACCTTAACCCCTAACCTAACCCCAACGCCAACCCTAACCTAATCCTACCCTAACCATAACCCTAGCCCTAGGCTTAACTCTAAACCTAACCCTAACTTTAACCCTAACACATAATTAAAGCCTAAACTTTCTCCCTACCCCAACCCTAAACCCTAACCCTAACACTAACCCTAATCCCTAACCCTAACCTTAACCCTAACACTATCCCTACCGCTAACCCTAAACAAAAACCCTGTACCTATGCTTAACTCTAAACCTAACCATAACACTGAACCCTAACCCTAACCCTAGACTTAGCCCTAGCCCTATCTGTAGCCCTAGCACTAGCCCTAGTACTAAACCTATAACTAGCCCGAAACATAACCCTAACCCTAACCCTAACCCTAAACCAATCCCCAAAACTAACACTAACCGTAACCAAAATACCTAACCCTAACCCTAACCCTAACTGTAACCAAAACACTAAACCTAACCTTAACCCTAACGCTAAACCTAAGAGTAACGCTAACCCTAACCCTAACCCTAACGACAACCCCTACCCTAACCCTAACCCTAACCATAAATCTCTTCAAACCCTAAACCTAAGAGTAACGCTAACCCTAACCCTAACCCTAACCCTAACACCTAACCCCAAACGTAACCCTAACCTAACCCTAACCCTTACCCTAAACACTAACACTAACACTAAACATTACACCTAAACCCAACCGTAACCCTAGCCCTAACCCCAACACCTAACCCTAACCCTAACCCTAACCCTAAACTTCTTCTAAACCTAAACCTAAGGGTAAAGCTAAACCTAACCCCAACCCTAAACCAAATTCTAACTGTAATCCTAACCCCTAACCCCAAAGCCTATCCCTAACTCTAATCCTAGCCATAGCGCGAGTCCTAGTCCTAAACCTATCCCTAGCCTGAAACATAACCCTAACCCTAACCCTAACCCCAACCCTAACCCTAACACTAACCCTAACCCTAACCCTAAACCAAACTCTAACCCTAACCCTAACCCTAACCCTCACTCTAACCCTAAGCCTAACCCTAACACTAACCCTAACCCCAACCCTAACCCTAAACCTACCCCTAAACCAAACTCTAACCCTAAGCCTAATCCTAGGCCCCAACTCTAATGCTAACCCGAAACTCAACCTTACACCAAACCACAGTCACAACCCTAACCCCAACCCCAATCCCAAACTTAACTCCAACCTCAACGCTAACCCCAACCCCAACCCTAACCCACCCCCAACACAAACCCGAATCCTTCCTAACCCTAATCCTAACCATAACCCTAACACCTAACCATAATTCTAACCCTAACCCCTAACCCTAACCCTAACCCTAACAGTAAACCTAACCCTAACCAAAAGCCCTAACCCTAACACTAACCCTAAACCTCTTCTAATCCTAAACCTAACAGTAACACTAACCCTAACCTTCACCCTAACCCTAAACCTTTTCTAATCCTAAACCTAAGAGTACCGCTAACCCTAACCCCAAACCGTAACCCGAACCAGAACACCTAACCCTAACCCTAACCCTAAACCTCTTCTAACCCCAAAACTAAGAGTAACGCTAATCCTAACCCTAACCCTAACCATAACCCTACCCAAAACCTAACTCTAACCCTAAACCAAACCCCAACCCTAAAACTAACTCTAACCCTAAACCAAACCCTAATCCTAAACCTAACCCTAACCCGTAACCCTAACTCTAACCCTAAACCTCTTTCTAACCCTAAATCTAAGGGTAATGCTAAACCTAAACCTAACCCTAACCCTAAACCAAACCCTAACTCTAACTCTAACCCCAACCCCAATCCCAAAGCCTAACCCTAACTCTAACCCCTAGCCATAGTGCTAGCCCTAGTCCTAAACCTATCCCTAGCCTGAACCCTAACCCCAACCCTAACCCTAACCGCCACCCTAACCCTATCCCTAACCCTAAACCAAACCCTAACCCTAAACCTAAACCTAACCCTAACCCCTAGCCTAACCCTAACCCTAAACCTCTTCTAACCCTAAAACTAAGTGTAACGCTAACCCTAACCCTAACCCCAACCATAACCCTACCTGAACCCTAACTGTAACCCTAAACCAAACCCTAACCCTAAAACTAACCCTAACCCTAACCCTAACCCTAAACAAAACCCTAATCCTAACCCTAACCCTAACCCTAACCCTAACCCTAAACCTCTTCTAACCCTATACCTAAGGGTAATGCTAAACCTAACCCTAACCCTAACCCTAAACCAAACCCTAACTCTAACTCTAACCCTAACCCAAAAGCCTAACCCTAACTCTAACCTGAGCCATAGTGCTAGCCCTAGTCCTAAACCTATCCCTAGCCTGAACCATAACCCTAACCCTAACCCCTAACCCCCACCCTAACCCTATCCCTAACCCTAAACCAAACCCAAACCCTAAACCTAAACCTAACCCTAACTCTAACCCTAACCCTAACCCTAACCCTAACCCTAATCCTAAACCCAACTCTAATGCTAACCCGAAACCCAACCCTAAACCAAACCACAATCACAACCGTAAACCCAACCCCAATCCCAACCTTAACTCCAACCTCATACCTAACCCCAACCCCCACCCTAACCCAACCCGAACACAAACCCTAATTCCTTCCCTAACCCTAACCCCTAACCCTAATTCAAACCCTAACCCCCAACCCTAACAGTAACCCTAACCATAGCCAAAACCCTAACCCTAACCCTAAACCTCTTCTAATCCTAAACCTAAGAGTAACGCTAACCCTAATCCTAACCCTGACCCGAACCAGAACACCTAACCCTAACCCTAACCTTAAACCTCTTCTAACCCTAAACCTAAGAGTAAAGCTAACCCTAACCCTAACCCTAACCCTAAACCCTAACCCTAGCCCTAAACCTAACCTAACCAAACCCTAACAATAGCCCCAACCTTAACATTAACCCTAACCATAACCCCTAAACCTAAACCTAACCTTAACCCCTAACCTTACCACCAACCCTAACCTTAAACCTAACCCTAACCCTAAACCAAACCCTAACCCTAAACCTAACCCTAAACCCTAACCCTAACCCTAATCCTAATCATCATCTAACCCTAAACCTAAGAGTAACACTAAAACTAAACCTAATCCTAACCCTAACCCCTACCCCAACACTAACACCAACCCTAACCCTAACACCAACCCCAACTGTAACCCCCAACCCCAACCCTAACCCTAACCCTAATCCTAACCCCAACCCTAACCCTAACCCCAACCCTAACCCTAACCCCAAACCCAACCCTAAAGCAAACCACAATCCCAACACTAACCCCAACACCAATCCCAACCCTAACCACAAACTCAACCCTAAAACCAACCCTAACACTTAACCTAACCCTAACCCTAATCCCAAACTCAAACCCTAACCCTAACCCTATCCATAACTCTAAACCCTAACCCTAACCCTAACTCTAACCCTAACCCTAATCCTCTTCTAACCCTATACCTGAGAGTAACGCTAACTCTAAACCTAACCCTAAACCTAACCTAACCCTAACCCTAACCCTAACCCTAAACCGTAACACTAACTCTAAAACTTACCCCTAAACCTAACCCTAACCCTAACCCTAACCTTAACACCAACCCTAAACCTAACACTAACCCCAACCCTAACCCTAAACCCAACCCCAACCCTAACCCTAACGCCAAACCTAACCCTAACCCTAACCCTATTCTAAACCTAACCGTAAACCTAAACCTCTTCTAACCCTATCCCTAACAGTAACGCTAACCCTAAACCTAACCCAAATTCCAACCCCAACCCCAACCCTAACCGAACCCTAACCATAACCCCTAAGACTAACCCTAACCCTAACCCTAAACTCTATCCCTCACCCTAACCCTAAACCCTAACCCTAACCCTAACCGTAACCCTAACCATAACTCTAACCGTAATACTAACCCTAACTCCTAACCCTAAGAGAAACCCTAACCGTAACACTAATCCTAATCCTAACCCTAAACTCTAACACTATCCCTAACCCTAACCCTAAACCCTAACCATAACCTAACCCTGCCCTAAGCCCAACCCTAAACCCTAAAAACCTAACCTTAATCCTATCACTAACCCTAACCCTAAACTCTAACCCTTACCCCTAGCCCCAGCCCGAGCCGTAGTCCCGGCCCCTAGAACCAGCCCCAGCCCCAACCCCAGCCATAGCCCCAACCCCAACCCTAACCCTAACACCAACCTAACCCCAAACCCAAACCTCAACCCTAACCCTAACCCTAACCCTAACCTTAGCCCTAGCCCTAGTACTCAGCCCTTGCCCTAACCCTAGCCCTAGCCCTAACCTTAACCCTAACCCTAACTCTAACCCCAAACACTAAACCCTAGCCCCAACCCAAACCCTAAACACTATACCCCAACCTTAACCCTAATCCTAACCCTAACCCCTAACCCTAACCCTACACCCAAACCGTGCCCTTACCCCTTATCCTACCCGTAACCCTAACCCTAACACAACCCTAACACTAACCATATCCTTAACCCTATCCCTAAACCCTATACCATAACCCTAACCCTAACTCTAAACACTAACCCTAACCCTAATGCTAACACAACCCCAACCATAATACTAACAGTAACTGTAACCACCAATACTAACGCTAACCGTAATCCTGATACCCTAAACCTAACCCTAACCCTATTCTAACCCTAACCCTAAATCTAAAACTTTTCTAACCCTTACTGTAACAGTAACGCTAACCCTAACCCTAAACCTAGCCCCAACCCAAACCCTAACTCTAAACCTACCCTAAACCTAAACCTAAACATAACCCTATCACTAACCCCAACACTAACCCTAACCCTAACACTAACCCTAACCCTAACCCTAAATCTAAACTCACCTTAACACTAGCCCCAACCAATAAAGCTAACCCTAACACTAAAGCGTAACCTTAACCCTAACACTAAAAACTAACCCCTAACCCTAACCCTTGCCCTAGCTGTAGACCTAGCCCTAGCACTAGCCCTTGCCCTAAATCTATCCCTAACCCTAACCCTATCCCTAACCCTAACCCTAACCAAACCCCTAACCCTAACCCTCACCCTAAAAACACTAATTCTACCCCTACCCCTACCCCTACCCCCTAACCCTAAACACTAACCCTAACCCTAACCCAACCCTAACCCTAACCCTAACACTAACCTCAACCCCTAACCCTACCCCTAACCCAACCGTAACTCTAACCCTATCCGTAGCACTAGCCCTAAACCTAGCCCCAACCCTAACCCTAACCCTAACCCAACCCTAACCATAACCCTACCTCTATCCCTAACCCTAACCCTAAACACTGAACCCTAACCCCTAACCCTAACCACAACCCTAACATACCCCTTCCTCAACCCTAACCCTAACCCTAAACAATGAACCTAACCCTAATCCTAAACCCTAACTCTACCCCTAAACTAACCTTAACTCTAAATTCAAAACCTTAACTCTAACCCTATTCTAACCGTAACCCTAAACTTAAACCTCTTCTACCCTAAACTTAACAGTAACATTAACCACAACCTCAACCTTTCTCCTACCCCTAAGCCTAAGCCTAACCATAGCCCTTAGCCCTAGCCCTAAACCTAACGCTAACCCTAACCCAACCATAACCCTAACCTTAATCTATCCCTCACCCTATCCCTAAACCATAAACCCTAACCCTAACCCTAACCCTAAACCTAACCTTAATTCTAACCCCAATGCCAACCCGAACCCTAACCCTACCTTAACCCTAAACTTAACCCTAACCCCAACCAATAACGCTAACCCTAACCCCTAAAGCCTAACCCTAACCGGAAACCTAACCCTAACCCTAAACCCTAAACCCTAACACCAACTCAAACCCTAACCTCACCCTAACCCTAACCCTAATCCCAAGCCATACTCCATCCTTTATCCCTACCTGTAACCCTAACCCCAAACCCTAAACCTAACCCTAGACCTAACACTATCCCTAGCCCTAACCCTTCCCCAATACTAATCCCAACCCTAACCCAACACTAACTCTAACTCTTACCTTAGCCCTAACCCTACCCTAACCCTAACCCTAACCCTAACCTAACCCCAACCCTAAATCCTAAACGCTAACTGTAACCCTAATACCCTGAACCTAAACCTAACCTTATTCTAACCCCAACCCTAAACCTAACCTCTTCTAAACCTGACCTTAACAGTAAAGCTAACCATAACCCTAACCTTAACCCAAGCCCCAACTCTAACCATAACCCTATCCTAACCTTAACCGTAACCGTATTCTAACCCTAACCCTAAATCTAAACTTCTTCTAACCCTAAACCTAACAGTAACACTAACCCTATCCCTAACCCTAAACCCAACCCCAACCCTACCTCTAAACATAGCCTAAACCTAAACCTACCCCTAAACCTAACTCTAACCCCAACTCTATCCCTAACCCTAACCCTAAATCTAACCCTAACCCTAACCCTAACCCAACCACAACCCTTACTCCTAACCCAACCCCAACCATAACCCAAACACTAACCCTAACACTAACACCTAATCCTAACCTTAACCCTAACCCTAACCCTAACTCTCACCCTAAGTGTAACCCTAACCCTAACACTAATCCTAACCCTAAACTCTAACACTAACCCCTAACCCTGAACTCTAACCCCAAACCTAACCCCTGCCCTAACCCCAACCCTAATGCTAAACCTAAACCCTAAAAAACCCAACCCTAATCCTAACCCCTAACCCTAACCCTAAAACCTAACCCCTAGCTCCCAGCCCTAGCCTAGTACTAGCCCCTAGCTCTAACCCTAACCATAGCCCTAACCTTAACCCTAACCCTAACCCCCAACCCCAACCCCTAACCCTACCCTAATCCTAAACTTAACCCCAACCTTAACCCTAACCCTAGCCCTAACCCTATCTCTAACCCTATCCCTAGTCCTAACCCTAAACCTAACCCCTAACCCTAAACCCTAAACCCTAACCCTAATGCTAACCCTAACACTAACCCAACCCTAACCCTAACCCCAACCCATACCCCTTACCCTACCAAAAACCTACCGCAACCCATAACCCTAACCCCAAACCTAACCCGAACCTGTAACGCGAAACCAACCCTAAACCTAAACCTCTTCTTACCCTACAAAAGAGTAACGCTAACCCTAACCCTAACCCCCAACTCCAACCCTAACCCTAACCCTACCTTAACCCCAACCCCAACCCTATCCCTAACCCTAACACTAGCCCTAGCCCTAGCCCTAAACCTAACCCTAATCCAACCCTAACATTAACCCTAACTCTATCCCTCACCCTACACTATACCATAAATCCTTACCCTAACCCCTAAACCTAACGCTAATGCTAAACCCAATGCCAACCAGAACCCTAACCCTACCCTAACCCTAAACTTAATTCTAAACTTAACGCTAACGCTAAACACAATGCCAACCAGAACCCTAACCCTACCCTAACCCTAAACTTAATCCTAAACCTAACACTAACCCTAACCCTAATGCTAGCCCTAACCAATAACGCTAACCCTAACCATAAAGCCTAACCCTAATCCAAACCCTAACCTTAACTCTAACCCTAAACCCTAACCCTAACCCTTACCCTAACCCCAAGCTATACACCTTCCCCTATCCCTACCTGTAAACCTCACCCATAAACCTAACCCAAACCTAGCCCTAACCCTATCCCTAGCCCTAACCCTACCCGAATACTAACCCCTAACCCTAAGCCAATCCTAACTCTAACAATAAACTTAGCCCTAACCCTACCCTAAACCTAACCCTAACCTAACCCTAAACCTAAATTCTAAACGCTAACCATTACCCTAATACCCTAATCCTTACCCTAACCCTATTCTAACCCTAACCCTAAACTTAAACCCTCTTTTAACCCTAATGCTAACAGTAAAGCTAACCATAACCCTAACCCTAACCAAAGCCCAACTCTAACCCTAACCCTACCCTAACTTTAACCATAACCCTATTTTAACCCTAACCCTAAATCTAAACTTCTTCTAACCCTAACCCTAACAGGAACACTAACCCTAACCCTAACCCTAAACCCAACCCCAAACCCTAACCATAAACATACCCTAACCCTAAACCTAACCCTAACACTAAGCCCAACCCTAACCCTAACACTAACACTAACACTAACGTTAACCCTACCCCTAAATCTAACACTAACCTTAACACTAACCCTCACCCTAACCCCTAACGCTACCGTAACCCTAAAGCCCAACCCAATCCCTAACCCTACCCCTAAACTGTACACCCTAACCCTAACCCGAATCCTAAACTTAAATCCCAAACCTAAACCTAACCCTAACCCTAAACCCCAACCCTAACACTAACCTTAACCCTAAACCTTAACCCTAATCCAAACATCACCCTAAACCTAAACCCAACCAGAAGTCCTAAGCCTACCCCTACCCCTACCCCTAAACCTAACCCTAAACTTAATCCTAACCCTAACCCTAGCCCTAGCACTATCCCTAGCTCTAAACCTATCCCTAACTCTAACCCCAAACCTAACCTTAACCTAACCCTTACCCAACCCCTAACCCAAACCCTAACCCTAGCCCCTAGCCATACCACTTCCCCTACCACTACCCCTACCCCTACACATAACCCCAAACCTTAACCCTAACCCCAACCCTAGCCCCAACCCTATCCCTAGCCATAACCCTAACCCTAACCCTAAGCCTAAACCCTAAAACCCAACCCTAACGCTAACCCTAAGCCCTAAAAACCTAACCCTAATCTTAACCCTAACCCTAACCCTAAACTCTAAATCTTACCCTAATCCTAGCTCCTAGCTGTAGCCCCTAGCTCCCAGAACTAGGCCTAGACGTAACACTAGCCATAGCCTTAACCCTAAACCTAACCTAACCCTAACCCCAAACTCCAACCCTAACCCTAACCTTGAACTCTAACCCCTAACACTAACCTTAGCTCTAGCTGTAGCCCTAGCCCCAGCAAAGCCCTTGCCCTAACCTTAACCTTAGACCCAACCTTAACCCTAAACCTAACTCTAACCCCAAACCGTAAACCCTAACCCCAACCCAAAACCTAAACCCTATACCCTAACCTTAACCCTAACCTAACCCTATCCCTAACCCTAACCCTAACCCTAACCCTACACCCAAACGGTACCCCTATCCATTACCCTACCCGTAACCCTAAACCTAACACAGCCCTAAACCTAACCTTAACCTTAACCCTATCCATAATTCCTAAACCCTAACCCTAACCCTAACTCTAAACACTAACCCTAACCCTAATGCTAACACAACCCTAACCGTAACGCTAACTGTAACTGTAACCACCAAAACTAACTCTAACCATAATCCTAACCCTAACCATAACCCTAAACCCAAACCCTACCCCTAACACTAACCCTATACCAACCTTAACCCTACCCCTAACCCTATCCCTAAACCCTTATCCCAACCCAAACCCTAACCCTAAACACTAACCTTAACCTTATGCTAGCACAACCCTAACCCTAACCCAACCTGACACTAACCACAACACTTAACCCTAACCCTAACCCCACACCCTAACCCTAACTATAACCCTAGCTCCTAGCCCTAGCCTTAGCACTAACCTCCAGCCCTAGCACTAACCCTAACCCTAAACACTAAACCCTAACCCTAACCCTAAACCTAACCCGACCCTAACCCCAACCCTATATCCTCAACCCTAACCATAACCTTAATACCCTAAACCTATCTCTAACCCTAACCCTAAACCGAAACCCTAACCCTAACTGAAACTTCTTCTAACCCTAACAGTAACGCTAAACCTAACCCTTCCCTAACCTGAACCTAAACCCTAATCCTTACCCTAACCTAACATTAACTCTAAATCTTAAATCCTAACCGTAACCTTAATACCGTAAACCTAACCCTAACCCTATTCTAACCCTAACCGTAAACCTAAAACTCTTTCTAACCCTAACCGAACAGGAATGTTCAAAATAACCCTAACCCTAACCTCATCCCCACCCCAACCCTAAACCAACACTAACTCTAAACCTATCCCTAACCCTAAACCTAACCCCAACCCTAACCGTACCCCTAACATTAATACTAAACCTAACCCTAACACTGAACTCTAACCCTAAACCTAACACTCACCCTAACCCCTAATGCTAACCCTAACCCGAAACCCTACACCCTAACCCTAAACCTAACAGTGACCCTAACCAAAACCCCTAACCCTACCCCTAAACCTAACCCCAATCCCAACCTCAACCCTAAACATAACCCCCAACCCTAAAACTAACCCTAATCCTAACCGTAACCCCTAACCCTAATCCTAACCGTAACCCCTAACCCTAATCCCAACCCCAACTCTAACCCTAATCCTAACCCTGACCCCAACACCAACCCTAACCCTAAACCTAACCCTAATGCGAACCACAAGCCCAAACCTAACCTTAACCTGAACCGTAACCCCTAACACCTAATGCTAAACCTAACCCTAAACACTAACCTTAACCCTAACCTTAACCTGAACAATAAACCCCACACCCTAACCATAACCATAACCCTAATCCAAACCTAACCCTAAAATCAAGCCCTGAACCTACCCTGTCCTTAACCCTAACCCTAAACCTAAACCTAACTCTAACCCTAACCCAAACCCCAACCCTAACCCTAACTCTACCCTACCTCTAAACTTAACCCTAACCCTAAACCTAACCCTAACCCTAAATCTAACCCCAACCCTAACCCCAACCCCCAACCCCCAACCCTAATCCTACCCCTAACCCTAACCCCTAGCCCTAGCCCTAGCCCCAACCCTATCCCTAGCACTAAACCTAACACTAACACTAACCCTAACCCTAAACCATAAACCATAACCCTAACACAACACTAACCCTAAACTTAACCCTAACCCCAACCCATACCCCTTCCCTACCCATACCCCTACCCTTACCCATAACCCTAACCCATAATCCTAACCCCAACCCTAACCCTAATCCGAACCCTAAACCCTAAACCTTATCCCTAACTCAAACCCAAAAACAACCCTATACCTAACCCTAACTCTAACCCCACACCCAACCTGTACCCCTACCACTAACCTTACCCCTACCCCTAACCCTAACCCAACCCTAACCCTAAACCCTATTCCCAACCCTAACCCTAACCCTAAACACTAACCCTAACCCCTAATGCTAACACAACCCTAATCCTAAGCCTTACCCTAACCTTAACTACAACCCCTAACCCTACCCCTATCACGAATCCTAACCCTAAAACCTCACCCCTAACCCTAACCCTAGCCCTAACCCCAGACCTAGCCCCAACCCCAGCCCTAGCCCTAACCCTAACCCTAAACACTAAACCCTAACCCTAACCTTAACCCAACCCTAACCATAACTCTAACCCTAACACTAACCCTATTCTAACCGTAACCCCAAACCTAAACCTCTTCTAAACCTAACTGTAACAGTAACGTTAACCCTAACCCTAAACCAAACTTCAACCCTAACACTAAACCCAACACTAACACTAACCTTAATCCTAAATCTTACACCCTAACCCTAACCCTAACCATAACCCAACCCTAACCATAACCCAAAACTAACAACAACCCCAACCTAACACTAACCCTAACACTAATACTAAACCCTAAAACTAACCCTAACCTTAGCCATAGCCATATCCCTAGCCCTAGCACTAGCTCTTGCCATAACCCCAGACCTAGCCCTAACCTTAAACCCAACCCTAACCCTTAACTCTAAACCCTAACCCTAACCCTAACCATACCCAATGCTAACCCTAACCCTAACACTAACCCATTCCCCTACTCCTACCTCTAACACTAACCCTAACACTAACCCCAAAGTCTAACCCCAAACGTTACCCTAACCATAACCCCTAACCCTAACACTAACCCTAATTCTAACCCTAAACTCTAAACCTAACCGAAACCTAACCATAACCCTAAATCCCAAATCCCAACCGTAACCCTAATACCCTAAACCTAAACCTAACCCTATTCTATCCCTAACCCTAAACCTAAACGTCTTCAATACCTAACCACACAGTAACACTAACCCTAAACCTAACCCCTACCCCTAACCATACCCCCAACCCTAAACCTAACACAACCCCTAACCCTAACCCTATATCCTAAACCCAAACCTTAACCTTAATACCCTAACCCTAACCCTAACCCAAACTCTAACCCTAACACTAACCTAAACCTCTTCTAACCCCTAACCCTAACAGTAATGCAAACCCTAACCCTAACCCTACTCCTAACCATACCCCTAACCCTAACCATACCCCTAACCCTAACCCTAACACTAACCCCAACCCCTAACCCTAACCCCCAACCCAAACCCTAAATTTTAATCCTAAACCTAACTTATCATTAACCCTAACCATAACCATAACCCTAACCCTAACCCTAAACCCTAAACACTAACCCTTACCCTATACCTATCCCAACCCCTAATGCTAACCCTAAACTTAACCCCAACCCATACCCTTCTTCTGTCCCAACCCCTACACCTACGAGTAACCCTAACCCCAAATCCTAACCCTAAACCTAACCCTCTAACGTTGGCCTAACCCTAAACCTAAACCTCTTCTTACCCTAACCCTAACAGTACACTAACCCTTAACCTAACACCAACCCCAACCCTAACCCTAAATCTAATCCTAACCCCAATCCCAACCCTAATCCTAAACATACCCTAACCCTAAACGTAAACCTAACCCTAACACTAACCTCAACCCTAACCCTAACACTAACACTAACACTAACCTTAACCCTAACCCTAACCCCTAACCCTAACCCCTAACGCTAACCCTAACCCTAAAGCCTAAACCTAACACTAACCATAACCCTAAAATCTACACCCTAACCCTAACCCTAACCCTACCCTAACCCTAAACTTAACCCTACCTAACATTAATCCTAACCCTAACCCTAACCCTAAACCCTAAAACCTAACCCCTAACCCTAACCCAACCCTAACCCTAACCCTAACCCTAACCTAACCACAAGCCATACCCCTTCCCCTTATCCCTACCCGTAACCCTAAACCCAAACCCCAAAACCTAACCCTAGCATTAACCCTAGCCCCAGCCCCACACCTACCCCAATACTAACCCTAACCCTATCCCAACCCTAACTCTAACCCTAACCTTAGCCCTAACCCTACCCCTAACATTAACCCCAACCTAACCCTAATCCTAAATCCTAAACACTAACTGCAACCCTAATACCCTAAACCTAACCCTAACCCTATTCTAACCCTAATCCTAAACCTAAACCTCTTCTAACCCTAACCCAAAGAGTAAGGGTAACCATAACCCTAACCCTAACCCAAACCCCAACTCTAACCCTAACCCTACAATAAACTTAACCCTAACCCTATTCTAACCCTAACTCCAAATCTAAACTTTTTCTAACACTAACCCTAACAGTAACACTAACCCCAATCCTAACCCCAACCCCAACCCCAACACTAACCCTAAACATACCCTAACCCTAAACCTATCCCCAACCCTAACCCCAACCCCAATCCTAACCCTAACCCTAACACTAACACTAACCCTAACCCTAACCCTAAATCTAACACTAACCTTAACCCTAACCCTAACCCCTAAAGTTAACCCTAACCCTAAAAGCCTAACCCTAACACTAACCCTAATCATAAACTCTACACCCTAACCCTAACCCTACCCTAACCCTAAATCCTAAACCTAATTCTAACCCTAACTCTAAACCCTAACACTAACCTTAACCCTAAACGCTACACTCTAACCCTAACCCTAACCCTAATCCAACTATAACCCTAACCCTAACCTAAAAAGAAGTCCTAACCCTACCCCCTACCCATACCCCTAACCCTAACACAAAACTTAACCCTAACCTTAGCTCTAGCACTATCCCTAGCTCTAACCCTATCCCTAGCCCTAACCCTAACCCTAACGCTAACCATAAAGCCTAAACCTTAACCTTAACCCTAACCCTAACCCAACCCTAACCTAACTCAAACCATAACCCCTAGCCATACCGCTTCACCGTCCCCTACCCCT
Organism: Nanger dama; assembly: GCA_917880005.1. Taxonomy (NCBI): domain Eukaryota; kingdom Metazoa; phylum Chordata; class Mammalia; order Artiodactyla; family Bovidae; genus Nanger; species Nanger dama. Next base: position 30,358 of record CAKJTW010000428.1, on the reverse strand, counting down.
ACCCCCACACATAACCCTAACCCCTAACCCTAACCCTAACCCTAGCCCCAACCCTATCCCTAGCCCTAAACCTAACCCTAAACATAACCCTAACCATAAGCCTAAACCCTAAAACATAACACTAATGCTAACCCTAATCCTAACCCCAAATCCTAAATCTAAACCTAACCCTAAACCTAAACACTAACTCTAATCCTAACCTTAGCACTAGCCATAGCCGTAGCCCCAGCACTAGCCCCTCACCCTATCCCTAGCACTAGCCCTAACCCCTAACCCTAACCCTAACCCTAAACCCTACACCTAACCCCAACCCCAAACCCTACATCTAACCCTAACACTAAACCCTATACCCTAACCTTAACCCCAACCCAAAGGCTAACCCAACCCTATCCCTAACCCTAATGCTCACCCTACACCCAAACCGCACCCCCACACCTTACCCTACCCGTAACACTAACCCTAACACAACACTAGCCCTAACAATAAACCTGACCCAATCACTAAACCCTAAACCTAACCTAACTCTGAACACTTACCTTAACTCTAATGCTAACACAACCCTAACCCTAACGCCAACCATCACCGTAACCACCAATACTAACACTATCTCTTATCCTAACCCTAAACCCTAACCCTAACCCTATTATAAACCTAACCCTATACCTAACCCTCTTCTAACCCTAATCCAAACAGCAATGCTAACCCCAAACCTAACCCTAACCCCAACCACAACCCTAACCCCTAACCCAACACTAACCATAACCTTAACACTAACCTTAACCCTAAACTCTATACCTCACCCTACCACTAACCCTAACCCCTAACCCTAACCCTAACCGTAACCCTAACCATAACCGTAACCCTAACCCTAACCCTAACCCTAACTCCTAACGCTAAGAGTAAACCTAACCCTAACACTAATCCTAACCCTAACCCTAAACTCTAACAGTAACCCTAACCCTAAAATCTAACCCCAAACCTAACCCTGCCCTAACCCCAACCCCCAACCCCAACGCCAACCCTAAACCCTAAAAACCTAACACCTAACCCTAACCCTAGCACTAGCACTAGCCCTTGCCCTAACCCTAACCCTAGCCCTAACCTTAACCCCTAACACTAACTCTAACCCTAAACCCTAAACCCTAACCCTAACCCAAATCCTAAACCGTATACCAAAACCTTAACCCTAACCCAACCCTACTCCTACCCCTAACCCTAACACTACACCCAAACCGTACCCCTAACCTTACCCTACCCATAACCCTGACCCTAACACAACCCTAACCCAAACCATAGCCTTAACTCTATCCGTTAACCCTAAACCCTAACCCTAACCCTAACTCTAAACACTAACCCTAACCCTAATGCTAACACAACCCCAACCCTAATGCTAACAGTAACCGTAAACACCAGTACTAACACTACCCCTAACCCTAACACTAATCCTAAACCTTAACCCTACCCCTAACACTAATGCTAACACAATCCTAACCCTAATGCTAACTGTAACCCGAAACACCAGTACAAACACCACCCCTAACCCTAACACTAATCCTAAACCCTAAACCCTACCCCTAACTCTAAACCCTAAACCAACCCCTAACCCTAACCCCTAACCCTATCCCTAAACACTAATCCCAACCCTAACCCTAACCCTAAACACTAACCTTAACCCTAATGCTAACACAACCCCTAACCCTAACCCACACTAACACTAACCACAACACATAACCCTATCCCTAACCCTAACCTCAACCCTAAACCTAACCCTAACTATAACCCCTAACCCTAGTCCTAGCCCTAACCCTAACCCTAAACACTAAACCCTAACCCTAACCCTAAACCTAACACAACCCTAACCCCTAATCCTATATCCTTAACCCTAACCGTAAACTTAACACCCTAAACCCAACCCAACCCTAACCCTAAACCCAAACCCTAACCCTAACCCTAACCGAAACTTCTTCTAACCCTAACAGTAACGCTAAACCTAACCCTAACCCTAACCCCAACTGCAACCCTAATCTGAACCCCAAACCCTAATCCCAACCCTAACCTAACATTAACCCTAAATCCCAAACCCTAACCATAACCTTAATACCATAAACCTAACCTAACCCTATTCTAACCTTAACCCTAAACCTAAACCCTTTCTAACCCTAACCGAACTGTAACGTTAACCCTAACCCTAACCCCTAACCCCACCCTACCCCAAGCCTAAACCTACCCTAACCCTAAACCTAACCCTAACCCTAAACCTAACCCCAACCCTAACCGTACCCCTAACACTAACAGTAAACCTATCCACAACCTCTGACCCTACCCCTAATCCTAACCCACACCCTAACCAAAAGACTAACCCTACCCCTAATCCTAACCTTAACCCTAACCAACACCCCTAACCCTAACCCTAACCGTAACCCCAACAATAAACACTAAACCCCAACCCTAACTCTAACCCAATCCTAACACTAACCTTACCCCTACCCCTACCCCTAACCGTAACCCAAACCCTAACCCTAACCCAAAACCGAACCTCTTCAGCCTTACCCTAAGCGTAACGCTAACCCTAACCCCTAACCCCTAACCCTAACCCCAAGCCCAACCCTAACCCTAACCGTACTTTAACCCCAACTCTAACCCTATTCTAACCGTAACCCTAAACTTAAACCTTTCTAAACCTAACTCTAACAGTAACGCTAAACCTAATCCTATCCCTAACACCAACCCCAACACTAAACCTAAACCTACACTAAGCCTAAACCTCAACCGCTAACCCCAAACCTTAACCCTAACCCCAACCCCTAACCCTAACTGTAACCCCAACCCTAACCTAAATCTTAAACCTAACCCTACCCATACTTCTAACCTTAAACCTAACCCTATTGCTAACCCTAACCCTAAACCTAACCTGTCTAACCCTAAACCTAACCCTACCCAAACCCCTACCCCTATCCCTAACCCTAACCCTAACCCAACCCTAACCCTTATCCTAACCCTAACCACAACCCCAAAACCTACCCCTAATCCTAACAGTAACCGTAACCCTAACACTATGCATAAATACTAAACCCCAACCCTAACCCCAAACACTAACCCTATTGCAAACCCCTAACCCTAACCATAACCATAACCCTAACCCTAAACCCTAAACCTAAACCTAACCCTAACCCCATCCGTAAATGTAAACTCCACACCCTTTCCCTAAACCTAACCCTAAACCCTACACCCTAAACCTAACACTAACCTAACTTTAAAACTAACCACAACCTCTTACCCTACCCCCTAACCCTAACCCTAACCCTAACCATAAACCCTAAACCCTAACCCTAACCCTAACCCAATCTTAACACTAACCCTACCCCATACCTACCCCCAACCCAAACCCTAACCCTAAACCAAACCTCTGTTACCCTTACCCCAAGCGTAACGCTAGCCCTAACCCCAACCCAAACCCAACCCCAACCCTAACCCTAACCGTACACTAACCCTAACCCTATTCTAACTGTAACCCCAAACCTAAAACTCTTCTACCCCTAACCCTAACAGTAATGCTAAACCTAATCCTATCCCTAACCCCAACACCAACACTAAAACTAAACCTACCCTAACCCCTAAATCTAACCCTAACCCTAAATCTAAACCACCCTAAACCTAACCCTAACACTATCCCTAACCTTAATCCTAAACCCTAAACCCTAACCCTAAACCTAACCCTAACCCCCACCAACACTTAACCTAACCCTAAACCTAACCCCAAACCCATATCCCTACCTTCCTTACCCCTACCCCTAACCGTAACCCAACACTAACACTAACACTAACCCCTAACACTAACACTAAGCCTAAAAATAACCCCAACCCTAACGCTAACCCTAACCCAACCCTAACACTTACTTTAACCCTAACCCTAACCCTTACCATAAACCCCAACCCTAACCCCTAACCCCTAAACCCTAACCCTAACCCTAACCCAAACCCCAACCCTAACCCTAACCCCAAACCTAAACCCTACCCCAACCCCAACCCTAACCCCAAACCTAACCCTAACCCTAACCCTAAACCCTAACCCTAACCCTAACCCTAAACCCTAACCCTAACCCTAAAACCTAAACCACAACCCTAACCACAACACCTAAACCCCAACCCTAACACTATCCCTAACCCTAAACCTAACCTAACCCTAAGCCTAAACCCTAAACCCCAACCCTAACCCTAACCCCAAAACAATGCTAACCCTAACCCTAACTCCATCCCATACCCCTACCCCTACCCCTACCCCTAACACCTAACCCTAATGCTAACCCTAACCCCTAGTCTGAACACTAACCCTAACCCCAACCCTAAACGCTAACCCTAACCCCTAACGCTAACCCTAACCCTAACCTAACACTCACTCTAATACCCTAACCTAACCCTAACACTATTCTAACGCTAACCCTAAACCTAAACCTCTTCTAACCCTAAACTTAAGAGTAACAATAATCCTAATCCCAACCCTAACTCCAACCCCAACCCTAACCCTAACATTACCCTAACTCTAATCCTAACTATAACCATAACACTGAACCCTAACCCTTACACTAACCCCTAGCCCTAGCCCTAGCACTAGCAGTAACTGTAGCCCTAACCCTCTCCCTATCCCTAAACCTAACCCTACCCCTATTTCTAAACCCTGAACCCAACCCCTAACCCTAACACTAACCCAAATCCCAACACATACCCCTATCCCTAACCCTAACCCTAACCCTAACCCGAAACCTCACCCTGACCCAAACCCCAACCATAAACCCTAACCCTAACCCTAAACCCCAAACCCTAAACCCCAACCCTAACCCTAACCTAACCTCACCTTAAAACCCAACCTAACCCCTCACCCTATTCTAACGCTAACCCCAAACCCTAAACCTCTTCTAACCCTAAACTTAAGAGTAATGCTAACCCTAACCCCAACCCTACCTCCAACCCAACCCTAACACTAACCCCTAACCCTACCCTAACCCTAAAACTAACCATAACCCCAACACTGAACCCTAACCCTTACACTAAACATAGCCCTCAGCCCCAGCCCCAGCACTAACCGTAGCCCTAACCCTCTCCATAGCCCCAAACCTAACCCTAACCATATTCCAAACCCTGAACCCCAACCTTAACCCTAACACTAACCCAAACCCCAACACATACACCTACCCCTAACCCTAACCATAACACTAACCCCAAACCTCACCCTGACCCAAACCCCAACCATAAACCCTAACCCTAACCCTAAACCCTAAACTTTAACCCCTAACCCTAACTTAACCCTAACCCCAACCCTAACCCTTACCCTCTCCCTAGCCCTAACACTAACCATAACCCTATCCCTAAACCCTGAACCGTAACCGTAACCCTATCCCTAACTCGTCTAACCCTAAACCTAACCCTAAACCCTAACCCTAACCCTAACCCAAACCTATTCCTAACACTAACAATGACCCTAACACGTAACCATAACCCTAACCCTAACCCCAACCCCTAACCCTAGACCAAGACCCAGCCCTAGCCCTATCTCTAGCCATAGCCCCAACCCGTAACCCTTACCGTAACACTAAACACCCTAACCCTAACCCAACCTTAACCCCAACTGTAACCCTATCCCTAAACCCTAACCCCCAACACTAACCCTAACACTAAACCCTAACCCTAACCCTCCTAACCCTAGCCCTAGTCCTATCTCTAGCCCTAGCCCCAAACCTAACCCTAACCCTAACCCCTAACTCCAACCCCAACCCTAACCCTAACCCTACCCCAACACTAAACCTAACTATAACCCCTAACCCCTGAACCCTAACCCCTAACACTAAGCCCAGCCCTAGCCCCCAGCCCCAGCCCTAGCACCAGCCGTAGCCCCAACCCCCTCCCTAGCCCCAAACCTAACCCTAACCATAACCCTATTCCTAAACCCTGAACCCAGCCCTAACCCCTAACCCAACCCTAACCCTAACACTAACCCAAACCCCAACACATACCCCTACCCCAACACTACCCCTAACCCACAAACGCTAACGCTAACCCAGACCCAAACCCTAACCATAAACCCTAACACTAACCCTAACCCTAAACCTTAAAGTAACCCCCCTAACCTTAACCCAACCCTAACCCTAAACCCAAACCCTACCCTCTCCCCAGACCTAACACTAACCCTAACCCTATCCCTAAACCCTGAACCCTAACCCCAACCCCAACCCTAACTCACCTAACCCTAACTCTAAACCCTAACCCTAACCCTAACACAAACCTATCCCAAACACTAACAATGACCCTAACACCTAACCGTAAACCCAACCCTAACCCTAACCCTAACCATAAGCCTAACCCCAACCCCTAGACCAAGACTCTAGCACTAGCCCCAGTCCTATCCCCACCCGTAGCCCTAGCCCCAACCCTAACTCTCAACCCCAACCCCAAACACTAAACCCTAACCCTAACCCTAACCCAACCCTAACCCTAACTGTAACCCTCCACTACAACCCTAAACCCTAACCCCTAACCCTAACCCTAACCTTAAACCTAACCACTAACCCTAACATACACCCTATCCCTAAAACCTAAACACCAACCCCAAACCTAACCCTAACCCCTAAACACTAACCCCAACCCTAACCCTAACCCTAACCCAACCTTAACCCTAACCCTAACCCTAACCCTAACCCTAAACCTAAACACTAACCCTAACCCTAACCCTGACCCTAACCCTAACTCTAACCCCTAACCCCAACCCCTAATCCTAACCCCAACCCTAACCCCAACCCTAACCCTAAGCCTAACGCCCTAACACTAACCCTAACACTAACCATAAACCCCTAACCCTAACCCTAACCCTAACCCCTAATGCTAACCCTAACACCAAACCCCAACCCTAACACCAAACCCAAACCCAACCCCAAACCCTAAAAACTAAACCTAACCCCTAACCCAAATCCAAACCTAACCCTAACCCTAACCCTAACCACAAGCCTTTACCCTAACCCCAAACCTAACCCCAACCCCAACCCCAATCCTAACCCTAGCAATACCCCAACCCCAAACCTAACCCTAACCCTAACCCCAAACCTAACCCTAGAGCTAGCACTAGCCCCAGCACTAACCCAATCCCTAGCCCTAAACCTATCCCTAACCCTAACTGTAACCCTAAACCCTAAACCCTAACCCGAACCCTAACCCTAACCCCAACACAACCCTAACCCTAACCCCAACCCCAAGCCACAACCCTCCCCTATCCCTACCCCTAACCCTACCTGTAACCCCAACCCCAACCCCTAACCCCAACCCCAACCCCAACCCCAATCCCAAGCCCCTAACCCCAACCCACCCTAATCCTATCCCTAAGCCCCAAACCTAACCCCAACCATAACCCAACCCTAACCCTCTCCTAACCCCAGCCATAAATCCTAACCCCATCCGTAACCCTAATACCCCAAACCAAACCCTAACCCTATTCTAACCCCAACCCTAAACCCAAACCTCTTCTAACCCCAACCCCAACAGTAACGCTAACCCTAACCCTAATCCCAACCCCAACTCTAACCCCAACCGCACCCCTAACCCTAACCCCTAACACTAAACCTAGCAGTAACGCTAACCCCAACCCTAACCCTGCCCCAACCCCAACCCTAAACCTAAACCCTAACCGAAACCCCTAACCCTAATACAAACCTTAACCCCAACGATAAATCCCAAACCTAACCCTAACACTAAGCCTAACCCCAAACCCTAAACCTGACCCCTAACCCCAACCCCTAAACCTTACGCTAACCCCAACCGTAACCCTCACCCAAACCCTAAACCCAACCCCAGCCATACCCCCAACACGTAACCGTAACCCTAACCCTAACTCTACCCTTAACCCTAACACTAACTTGTCTAACCCAAACCCTACCCCTACCCCTACCCGTATCACTACCCCTACCCCTGACCCAACCCTAACCTTAAACCTAACCCCAAGACTAACCATACCCAAAACCCCTAATCCTACCCCTAACCTAAAACTAACCCCAACCATAACCCTATCCCTAAACCCTAAACCCTAATGCTAACCCTACACTCTAACCATAACCATAATCCTAACACAACACTTACCCTAACCCAAACCCCTAACACGAACCAAAACACGTAACCCAAACCTCAACCCTAACCCTAAACACTAACCCTAACCGTAAACCTAGCCTAAGCCTAAGCTCTAGCCCTAGCTCCTAACCCTAACCCCAACCCAAAACACTAAACCCCAACCCTAACCGCAATCCCAAATCTAACCCAACCCCAACCCTAACCCTAACATAACACTAAACCTAACCCAAGCCCGAACCCAAACTAACCCCAACCCCAACCCCAACCCCCCCCCTAACCCTAACCTAACCCTAACCCCAACCCTGATCCTAACCCTAACCCAATCCTAACACTAACCCTAACCCTAACCCCTACCCCTAACCCTAACCCAAACCCCAAACCTAACCTTAAACCGAACCTCTTAAGCCTTATCCCAAGTGTTATGCTATGCCTAACCCAACCCCAACCCCAACTTTAACCCTTTAACCCTAACCCTAAAGCTAACCCTATTCTAACCGTAACCCCAAACCCAAACCTTTTCTAACCCTACCCCTAACAGTAACGCTAACCCTAATCCTATCCCTAGCCCCAACCCCAACACTAAACCTAAACCTGCCCTAACCCTAAACCTAATCCTAAACCTAAACCTAACCCCAATCCGAAACCTAACCCTAACACTAACCCTAACCCTAACCCTAAACCCTAACCATAACACTAACCCTAACCCTAACCCTAACCAACCCTAACTCTAACCCCAAACCTAACCCCAACCCATGCCCCTACCTTACCCCTACCCCTACCACTAACTGTAACCCAACCCTAACCCTAACCCTAACACTAACCCTAAACATAAACCTAACCCCTAACACCAACCCTAACCACAACCCCCTAACCCTACCCCTAAACCTAACACTAACCCTAAAACTAACACTATCCCTATCCCTAATCCTAACCTAACCCCCAACCCTAACCCCAAACCTAAACCCATAACCCTAACCCCTAACCCTAGCCCAACCCCCAGCCCCAGCCCCAACACTAGCCCTAGGCCCAACCCTAACCCTAACCCTAACCCAACCTCCTACACTTAACCTTACCCTAAACCCTAAACCCTAACCCTAAAACTAACCCTAACACTAAACCCAACCCCAACCCAAATCCTAACCCTAACCCCAACACATACCACTACACTTAGCCCTAACCCTTACCCTAAACAAACCCCTAACCCTAACCCTAACCCTAAACACCAACCCCAACCCTATCCTAAATCCTGAAACCCAACCCTAACCCAACCCCACCCTAACACTAACCCAAACCCCAACACATACAGCTACCCCCTACCCCTAATCTTAAACCCCTAACCCTAAACCTGACCCAAACCTAACCCTAAACCCTAACCCTAACTTTAACCCTAAACCTTAACCATAACCCTAAACCTAACCCTAACCCAACCCTAACCCTAACCCTAACCCTATCCCTTACACCCAACTCTAACACTAAACCCCAACCCTAACACTAACCCTAACCCCAACACTAACCCTAACCCTAACCACAAACCTAAACCCCACCCCTAACGCTAACCCAACAACAAAACTAACCATAACCCTAACCACAACCCATTCCCTACCCCCTACCACTAACCTGAACCCTAACCATAACCCTAACCCCTAAACTAACCCCAACCCTAACCCTAACCCATAACCCCAAACCTTAACCCTAACCCCAAACTCCAACCCTAACCCTAACACTAAACTTAACCCCAAGGCTAACCCCAACCCCAAACCTAATCCTCTTCTAACCCTAACCCTAACAGTAATGCTAACCCTAACCCTAACCCTAACCCCAACCCCCAACACTAAACTTAAACCTACCCTAACCCTAAACCCTAACACTAACCCCAACCCCTAACCCAACCCCCTAACCACTAACCCTAAGCCTAACCCCTAACCCCAACCCCAAACCTTACCCTAAAGGAAACCTCTTCTAATCCTAACCCTAAGAGTAATGCTAACCCTAACCCTAACCCTACCCTAACCCCAACCCATACCCAGCTCCCAGCCCTAACACCTAACCCTAACCCTAACCCTAAACACTAAACCCTAAACCTAACCCTAACGCTAACCCAATACCCCCCTAACCTTAACACTAACCCCTAACCTAACAATAACACTAACCCTAACCCTAACCCTAACCCTAAACCCTGACCGTAACCCTAACCCAACCCCTAAGCCTAACCCTAACCCAAACCCCAACACTAAACCGCTACCCCTAACATACCTAACCCTAAACACTAAACCCTAACCATAACCCTAACACTAAGCCTAACCCCTAACCCAAACCCTAAACCCTAACCCAAACCTAAACCTCTTCTAACACTAAACCTAAGAGTAACACTAAACCTAACCATAACCCTAACCCCAACACCAACCACAACCCTAACCCTAACCCCTACCCCTATCCCTAACCCTAACCCTAACCCTATTCTAACCCTTACCCTAACCCTAACCCAAACCTAACCCCTAACCCTAACCCCAACCGCACCCTAACCCTAACCCTAAACCAACCCTAACCCTAACCCCAAAACCAACTCCTAAACCCAACCCCAAACCTAACCCTAACCCTAACCCTAACCCCAACCCAAACCCCAACACCTATACCGCTAACCCTATCCCTACACCCTAAACCCTAACCCCTAAACCTGACCCAAACCCCAACCCTAAACTCTAACCCTAACGCTAACCCAAACCAAAAACCGTAACCCTAACCCTAATCCTAACCCTAACTCCCTAACCCAAACCCTAACCCTAACCCTAACCAACCCCACCCTAAACCCTAAACCCTAAACCCTAAACCCTAACACTAACCCTAACCCTAAACACTAACCCTAAACCAAACCCAACCCTAACCCTAAACCTGAACCCTGTTAGCCTCCAAACCATTCCCTTAACCCTAACCCCTACCCCTAACCCTGAACCCTAACCCCAACCCTAACCCTTAAACTAGCACTAACCCTAACCCTAACCCTAACCCCAAACTAACCCTAAACCCTAAACCTAAACCTAAACCTGCAACCCCTAATCCTAACAGTAACGCTGACCCCAATCCTAACCCTAACCCCAAACCGAATACTAACCCCAAACATAACCGTAAACCTAACCCCAACATTAACCCTAACCCTAACCCTAACTCCAAACCTACCCATACCCCAACCCTATCCCTACCCCTAACCCTCACCCTAACCCTAACCCTAACCCTAAACCCAACCACAACCCCTAACCCCAGCCCCCACCTACCCTAAACCCTATCCCTAACCCCAAATCGTAACCCTAAACCCCAACACTAAACCCTAACCTAACTGTAACCCCAACCTGACACTAACACACAACCCCAACCCAACCCCTAATCCCAAGCCCTAAACCAACCCCCAACCCTAACCCTAATGCTAATTTTAACCCTAACCCTAAACCTAACCCCTAACCTTGAACTTAACACTAACGCCAAACCTAACCCCTAACCCTAACCCCAACGCCAACCCTAACCACAACCAGACCCCAATCCTAACCCTAACCCTAACCCTAAACCATAACCCCAACCCAACCCTAAAAATCCCAACCCCAACCCCAAACACAGCCCGAACCCTAGCCCCAAACCCCAGCACTAGCCCTAACCCCAAACTAATGCCTGGCCCCAACCCTAACCCCTAAACCCCACCCTAACCCCTAATCCTAACCCTAACCCTAAACCCAAACCCTAACCCTAACCCTAACCCTAAACACCAACCGTAACCCTAACACTACCCTAACCCTAAACCCAACACTAGACTCAGGCCCAACCCCAACCCTAACCCTAACTTTAACCCCAACACCTACCCCAACCCCAAACCCAGCCCTAAACCCTAACCCTCAACCCCAAACCCCAACCCCGACCCTAACCCTACTTCCTAACCCCAACCCTAACCCTAACCCTAATCGTAACCCCAAACCTAACAGCTCAACACTAATCCTATCCCTAACCCCAACCCCAACCCTAACACTAAACACCAAACCCAACCCTCCCCTAAACCCAACCCTAACCCAACCCTAGCCCTAATCCTAACCCTAACCCTCCCCTAACCATAACCCAACACCAAACCTAAACCCTAACCCGTAATCCCTAACCCTAACCCTCACCCTAACCCAAAATCCCAACCCTAACCCTACCCTAACCCTAACCCCCTAGCCCTAACTGAAACCTTAAACCCTAAACCCAAAGAGTAACCCTAACCCTAACCCAACCCTAACCCCAACCCAAACCCAACCGTAACCCTAACACAACCCCTAACCCTATTCCAATCCCCTAACACCAACCCCAAACCTAACCCTACCTAAACCTTAAACTCAACCCTAACACTAAACACTAACCCTAACCCTACCGCTAACCCAACCCCAACCCAACCCTAACCCTAACCCTAACCACAACCCCAACCATACCTCTACCCCTACCCCTAACCCCAACACTAAACCACCTAGCCCCTAACCCTACCCCTAACCATATCCCTAGCCCTAGACCTAAACCATAGCCCTGCCCTCACCCCTAACCCTATCCCAACACTAACCCAAACCCTAACCCTAACCCCAACCATAACACTAAACCCTGAATCCCAAACCCAACACTAACCCTAAACTCGAAACACCAACACAAACCGTAACCCCCAAACCCTAACCGCAACCCTGAACCCAACCCATAACCTTAACCCTAACCCCAAAGAACTAACCATAATGGTAACCCTAAACCAACAGTAACCCTAACCCTAAACATAACCCTAACCCCAACCCATAACCCTAACCCTAACTCAACCCTAACAACCAAACCCAACCCCTAACCCTAACCCTAATGGTAAACCTAACCCCAAACCCAACCTCTACTAACCCAAACCCTAACACTAACACTAACCCTAAACCTAACCCAACGCCAACCCCAACACTAAACCTAAACCTACCCTAACCCTAAACCTAACCCTACCACTAACCCCCAACCCTAACCCTAACCCTAAGCCAAACCACTAACCCTAACCCCTAAACCTACCCTAAACCAAAGCTCTTAACCCTAACCCTAAGAGTAATGTTAACCCTAACCCTAACCCTAACCCCTAACCCCAACCCATACCCAACTGTTACCCCTAACACTAACCCTAAACCAACCCTAAACTAAACCCTAACCCCTAACGCTAACCCCAACCCCAACCTACACTAACCCTAACCCTAACCATAACCCAAACCTAACCCTAACCATAACCCATAACCCTAACTCTAACCCAACCCTAACCCCAACCCCAACCCCAACCGCACCCCACTCTAACCTAACCCTAACCCTAACCCCAACCCCCAACCCTAAACCTAAACCAAACCGTAAACCAAAACCTAACCCTAACCTCAACACATGCACCCTACCCTAACACCTAACACCAACCCCAACCCAAACCCAACCCCTAACCCCTAACCCTAACGCTAACCCTAACACTAACCCAAACCATAACACTAACGTCCCAAACCCAACCCTAACCCTAACCCCCACCCTAACACTAACCCCAACCCTAACCCTAACCCTATCCCTAACCCCAAACCCAAACCCTAACCTATAACCCCAACCATAACCCCAACCCTAACCCTAACTCACTAACACCAACCCTTAACCATACCCCTAATCCTAACCCTAACCCACCCTAATCCCAACACTAATCTTAACTCTAACCCCTATCCCTAAACCCTAATCCCTAACCCTAACCCAAACCCAATCCGTAAACACTAACCCTAACCCCTAACCATAACCCCTAAGCCTAACCCTGAACCAAACCCCAACCCTAAACCCTAACCCCATCCCTAACCCCAAAACTACCCCTAACTGTACCCTAACTCTAACCCTAACGCTAACCCTAAAACCTAATCCTAACCCCTAACACTAAACACTACCCCTAAACCTAAACCCTAACCCTTACCCCCAAAACCCTAACCCTAACTCTTACCCTAACCCCAAGAATTCCCTAACCCCAACCCCAACCCTAACCCCAGACACTAACCCTAACCCTATCCAAACCCTGAACCCTAACCCCAACCAAACCACTCACCCTAACCCCTAACCCAAACCCCAACACACAGCCTAACCCTAACCCTAATCCTAACCCCTAACCCCAAACACCCAAACCCAACCCCAACCTTGACCCTAAACCCAAACCAAACCCTAACCCCAACCGTAACACCAACCCTAAACCCAAACCTAACCCTAACCCTATCCCTAACCCAACACTAACCCTAATACCCCAACCCTAACACTAACCCCAACCCTAACCCTAACCCTAAACACCCAACACTAACCCTAATCATAACCCAACAATAAAACTAACCATAACCCTAACCCCAACCCAATCCCCACACTAACCCTAACCCCGAACCCCAACCCTAACCCTCACCAACCCCTAACCCTAACCCTAACCCAACCCATACCCCAACCCATAACCCTACCCATAACCCCTAACCCCAACCCCAACCCACGCCCCTAACCCTGACATAACCTAACCCTAACACTAAACCCTAACACTAACCCTAACCCAAACCTAATCCTCATCAAATAAACCCTAACCCTAACTAGTAATGCTAACCCTAACCTAAACCTCTTCACACCAACCCAGACACTCAACCCTAAACCCAACCATAACCCCAAACCCAACCCTAACCCTAACCCTAAACCCAACCGTAAACCCAACCCCAACCCTAACCCCCAACCCTAACCCCAAACCTCAACCCTAAACGAAACCCCTTTACCCCAACCCTAAGAGTAATGTTAACCCTAACCCCAACCCTACCCTAACCCCAACCCAACCCCTAAACCTAAACCTAACACAACCCATAACCCTACCCCCTAACCCTAAAACTAACCCTAACCCCAAACCCTAACCCTAACAACTAACCCCTAACTAAACCCCAACTCTAACACTAAACCCAAACCCCACCACTACCCCAACCCTAAACCCCAACCGTAACCCTAACCCAACCCCTATCCCTAACCCTAACCCAAACCCCAACACATACCACTACCCCACCCCTAACCCTAAACCCTAAACCTAACCCTAACCCCAATCATACCCAAACCCCAACCTTTCTAACCCCAAACCTAAATCAGTAACGGTAAACCGAACCCTAACCCTAACCCCAACCCCAACCAACCCTAACCCTAACCGCACCTTAATCCTAACCCTATCCCTAACCCTATTCTAACCCTAACCCTAAACCAAAACCCCCATCGAACCCTAACCCCAACCGTACTCCAACCCTAACCCCAAACCTAACCCTAACCCGAATCCTATCCCTAACCCCAACCCCAACCCTAAACCTATACCTACCCTAACCATAAACCCAACCCCAACCCCCCTAACACCTACCCTACCCCATACCCCTACCCCTAACCCCAACCCAACCCTAACCCCAACCCCAATGCTAACTGTAACACTAACCACTACCCCAAATCTAACCTAACCCTAACCCAACCCAAACCCCACCCATAATCCTAACACCCAACCCTAACCCTAACCCTATCCCTGAACCAAACCCCAACCCTAAACACTAACCCTAACCCTAACCCCAACCCCAACCCTAAACCTAACCCAAACCCTAGCCCCAACCCTAACCCTAACCCTAAACTAACCCTAACCCAAACTGAAACCCTCTTCTGACCATAACCCTAAGAGTAACGCCAACCCTAACACTAACCCCAACCAACCCCAACCCCAACCTCAACCCTACCCCCTAACTGCACCTAACCCTAACCCTAACCCTATCCCTAAACCAGCAACCCCCAGCCCTAAACCCATCACTAGGCCTAACCATAAACCTAATCCTCACCCCAACCCCAAATCCCTAACCCAACCCCAACCCCTAACCCTAACCCCAACCCCAACCCCAACCCTAACCTTAACCGTAACACTAAACCCCAAACCCAAACCCCAACACTAACCCTAACCCCAACACCTAATGCTAACACTAACACTAACCCCAATCCTATCCCTAACCCATAACCTAACCCTAACACTAACCCCAAACTAACCCTAACCCAACCTTAACCCCTAACCCAAGCCTCAACCCCAACCCCTAACCCTAAACCTTCCCTAAACTGAAACCCTAACCCCAACCCTAACCCCTAAGAGTAATGCTAACCCTAACACTAACCCTAAATCCAACCCCAACCCCAATCCTAACCCTAACTGTACCCTAACCCTAACCCTATCCCTAACCCCAACCCCAACCCCAAACCTAACACTACCCTAACCCTAAACCTAACCTAAACCCCAACCCCTACCAAACCAATACCCTAACCCTAACCCTAACCCAACCCTAACCCTAACCCTAACGCTAACCGTAACACTAACCTATTCCTAAACCTAGCCCTAAACCTAACCCAAACCCCAACCCATAATCCTAACCACAACACCTACCCCTAACCCCAACCCCAAACCCTAACCCTAACCAAACCCTAACCCTAAACCCTAAACCTAACCCTAACCCCAACACTCAACCCTTCCTAACAGTTCCCTAACCCTAACCCTAACCCAACCCTAACCCTAACCCCAACCCAAACCCCAACCTTACTCCTACCCCTAACTATACCCCAACACTAAACCCTAACCCTAGCCTTAGCACTAACACCAGCCCCAGGCCCAACACTATCCTAAGCTGACAACCCTAACCCTATTCTTAAACCTAACACTAAACACCAAACCCTAACCCTAACCCTAAACCTAACCCAACCCCAACCCTAAACCAAACCCAAACCCCAACACATACCACTAACCCTACCCTAACCCTAAACCGTAACCCCAAACCTGACCCATACCCTAACCCTAAACCTACCAAACTCTAACCCCAAACCTAAAACCACAACCCTAACCCAACTTAACCCCAACCCCAACCCTAAACCTATACCTACCCTAACCATAAACCCAACCCCAACCCTAACCCTAACCCCTACCCCTGCCCATACCCCTAACCCTAACCCCAACCCAACCCCAACCCCAACCCTAACGCTAACCGTAACACCAACCATTACCCCAAATCTAACCCCTAACCCCAACCCAAACCCCAACCCATACTCCTACCACTAACACTACCCCTAAACCTAACCCCTAACCCTAACCCCTGAACCAAACCCCAAACCTAAACCCTAAACCTAACCCTAACCCCAACCCCAACCCTACCCCCAACCGTTCACTAACCCTAACCCTAACCTTAACCTAACCCTATTCTAACCCCAACCCCAAACCGAAACCTCTCTTCTCACCCTAACCCCAACCGCACCCAACACTAACCCTAACCTTAACCCTAATCCTATCCCTAACCCCAACCCCAACCCTACTCCCAACTGTACCCTAACACTAACCCCAACCCTAGACTTAGCACCAACACTAGCCCCAGGCCCAACACTATCCCTCGGCCTAACCCTAACCCTATTCTTAACCCCAACACTAAACCCCAAACCCCAACCCCAAACCTAACCCTAACCCAACCCAAACCCCAACCCCAACCCAAACCCCAACACATACCGCTACCCCTACCCCTAACCCTAAACCCTAACCCAAACCCTGACCCAAACCCCTAACCCTAAACCCTAAACCCTAACCCTAAACCGCAACCCCAACCCAAGTCTAACCCTAACCCTAACCCCTAACCCTATCCCTTTACCCTAACTCTATCACTAAACCCTAAACCCCAACACTAACCCCCAACCCTAAACACTAACACTAACCCTAATCCAACACAACAGTAAAACCAACCGTAACCCTAACTCCAAACCATCCCCTACCCCCTACCCCTAACCCTAACCATAACCGTAACCCCTAACCCAACACTAACCCTAACCCTAACACTAACCCTAAACCCTAACCCCAAACCCCAACCCTAACCCCTAACCCCTAACCCCAACCCTAACCCTAACAGTAACCTTAACCCCAACCCTAACCCTAACTCTAACCCTAAACATAACCGTAAACCTAACACTATCCCAACCCTAACCCTAACCCTAACTCGTCTAAACCTACCGGTACCCCTAACCCTATCCCTACCCCTAACCCTCACCCCAAATAACCCTAACCCTAAACCCAACCACAATCCCTAACCCTACCCCTACCACTACCCCTAACCCTATCCCTAAACCCTAAACCGTAACCCCAACCCCAACTCCAACACCAAACACTAACCCCACCTTAACCCCTAACCTGACCCTAACACTAACCCTAACCATAACACTAACCACAACCCCTAAACCTACCCCCAACCCTAGCCCTCACCCTATTCTAACCCTAACCCCAAACCTAACCCTCTTCTAACCCCAAACTTAATAGTAACGCCAAACCCAATCCTAAAATTAACCCCAACGCCAACCCTACCCTAACCAGACCCTAATCCTAACCCTAACCCTAACACTAAACCATAACCCCTAACCTCACCTAAAACCCCAACCCCAACCCTAACCATAGCCCGAGTCCAAGTCCCAGCCGTAGCACTAGCCCTAGCCCCTAAACTATACCTAGCCCCAAACCTAAACCTCACCCCAACCCTAATCCTATTCCTAAACCCCAAACCCTAACCCTAACCTTAACCCTAACACAAACACCAACCCTAACCCCAAGTCTACCCCAACCCTAACCCCTAACCCCAGCCCCAGGCCTAACTCCCAACCCCAACCCTAACTTAACCCTAACACCTATTCTAAGCCCAAACCCTTTTCCTAACCCCTAACCCCAACCCCAAACCCCAACCCTGACCCTAAACCTAATTCCTAACCCCAACCCCAACCCCATCCCCTAACCCAACCCTAACCCTAACCCCCAACACTATCCCTACCCTAACTCCAACCCCAACCACAACACTAAACACCAACCCCAACCCTTTCCCTAGCCCTAGCCCCTAACTCAGAACCAGCCCTAGTCCCAACCCTATCCCTGCCCCTAACCATAACCCCAACACTAAACCTAATCCCTAATCCGTAATCCCTGACCCTAACCTCACCCCAACCCAAAATCATAACCCTAACCCTACCCTATACCTAACCCCTAACCCCAACTCTAACCTTAAACCCTAAACCGCAACAATAACCCTAACCCAACCCAACCCTAACCCCAACCCTAACCCTAAACACAACCCCTAACCCTATTCCTCCCCCTAACACTAACCCCAACCCTAACCATATCCCTAAACCCCAAACCCCAACCCTAACACTAAACACCAACTCTAACCCTACCCCCAACCAAACCCTAACCCCAACCATAACCCTTACACTAACTACAACCCCAACCATACCTCTACCTCTACCCCTAACCCTAACCCCTAGCCCTAGCCCTAGCCTACCCCTAAAAATATCCCTAGCCCTAGCACTAAACATAGCCCTTGCCCCAACCCCAACCCTATCCCAACGCTAACCCAAACCCCTAACTCTAACCCTAACCATAACACTAAACCCCTGAACCCTAAACCCAACACTAACCGTAAACCCTAACCCCAACACAAACGCTAACCCAACCCAAACACTAACCCAACTAACACTAACCCAAATCCTAACCACAACCCCTAACCCTACCCCTAACTTTAACCCCAACCCAAAACACTAACCATAACCCTAATCCAACAGTAACCTTAACCCTAACCCCAACACTAACCCCAACCCATACCCCTACCCCCTACACCTACACCCAACCCAACCCTAACACTAACCCTAATCCCCAACCCTAACCCCCCCTAACCATAACCCAAACCCCAACACTAAACCTTAACCCCAAACCCAACCCAACCCTAACCCTAACCCTAAAACTAAACCTAGTCCCAGACCTAACCGTAGCCCCAGTCTTAACCCTAGCCCTTGCCCTAGCTCTAAACCCACCCCTACCCCTACCCCTAACCCTAACCACCAACCCTAACCCTAATCCTAATCAATAACCCTAACCCTAACCATAACCATAAAAGCTAACCCTTAAACACCAAACAACCCAACCCAACTCAAAACCCTAAACCCAACCCCAACCCTCAACCCCTAATACTAACCCAACCCTGACCATAACCCTAAACCCAACACTAACCCTAACCCTAACACTAACCCCTAACCCTAACCCCTAACCCTAATCCTAACCCCATCCCTAACCACTAACCCTAACCCCTAACCCTAACCCTAAACCCTAAAACTAACCCCAACACTAACCCCAACCATAAACCCTAAAAACTATACCGTAACCCTAACCCTAACACTAACCCAACCCTAACCCTAACCCTAACCCTAACACTAACCCTAACCCCAACCTCCAACCCTACTCCTACCCCAACCCTAAACACAACCCTAACCCAACCCCTAGCCCTAACACTAAACTCCCAACCCTAACCCACAACCCTAACCCTAACCCGAACCCCAACCCTAACCCCCAACCCTAACCCTACCCCCACCCCTAAGCCCCACCCCTAAACCATAACCCTAACCCTAACATTAAACCCTAAACCTAACCCTAACGCTAACCCTAACCATAACCCCAACCCCTAACCCCAACCCTAACCCTAACCCTACCCCCACCATTAACCCTAAACCTAAACCTAAACCCCAGCCCTGAAACTAACCCCAACCCAACCCCAACCCAAATCCCAACTGTAACCCCCAACCCATACCACTACCCTTAACCCTACCCCTACCCCCCAACCAAACCCTAACCCTAACCCCAACACTAACCCCAACCCTAAACCTTATCCTAACCCTAAACCCAACCCCAAACCCAACACCAACCCTCACAGTAACACCAACCCCATCCCCAACCATAACCCCAACCCTGAATCCTAACCCCCTACACTAACCCCAGCACTAGCCCCAGCCCCAGCCCTAGACCCAACCCTCTCCTCCTAGCCCCTAACCCCAACCCCAACCCTAACAAAACCCTGAACCCTAACCCTAACCCTATCCCTAATCTTAACCTTAACCGTAACCCCAAGTCGTTTCAACCCCAACCCCAAACCTACCCCTACCCCTAACCCTATCCTTACCCCTAACCCCAACACAACCCTAACCCCAACCAGCCTAACCCGCTCTAACACTAACCCCAAACCGATCCCTAACCCTAACCCTACTCCTAATGCTAACACTAACCCTAACCGTATCCCCAAACCCTAACCCTAACCCCAACCCTAACCCCAACCCCAACCATAACCCTAACCCTAACCCTAACCCTACCACCTAAACCCCAACCCTAACCCCAACAGTAACCCTAACCCCAAACTCTAACCCTAACCCCAACCCCAATCCTAAAACCCAAACCTAACCCCTACCCCCAACCCTAACCCTAACCCTAACTCTAAAACCCCAACCCCAACCCCTAACCCCAAACCCCAACCCCAACCCTAACTCCTAGCCTAGCCCCAGCCATAGCCCTAGCACCAGCCCCTTGGCCCAACCCTAACCTTAGGCCTAACCATCCCCTACCCTTAACCTTAACCCCAAACCCCAAATCCCAACCCCAAAACTAACCCCAACCCCAACCCAACCCCAACCCAAATCCTAACCCTAACCCCAACCCATACCACCACACTTACCCCCAACCCTTACCCCTAAACAAAATCCCAACCCTAACCCTAACCCTAACACTAACCCTAACACTAACCCCAACCCTAAACCTCATCCTAAACCTAACCCTAACCCCAACCCTAACACTAACCCCAACAGTAACACTAACCCTATCCCCAAACCCTAACCCCAAACCCAAACCCCAAACCTAGCTAACCCTAACCCCTAGCCCCCGTAACCCCAAACCCAAACCTAGTAACCCTAACCCTGAACACTAACCTAACCCCGAACCCACACTAACCCTAGCCCTAGTCCTAGCACCTAGCCCCAACCCTCTACTTAACCACTAACCCTAACCCTAAACCTAACAAAACCCTGAACACTAACCCCAACCCTAACCCCAACCTTAACCCCAACCCCAACTCGTGTAACCCCAACCCCAAACCTACCCCTACCCCTAACCCCATACCTATCCCTAACCCTAACTCAACCCCAACCCGAACCCCAACCCCAACCCAACACATACCGCCCTACCCCTACCCCTAATCCTAAACCTGACCCAAACCCTAACCCTAAACCGCAACCCTAACCCTAACCCCTAAAGCTTAAACCATAACCCTAACCCTAACCCTAACCCAAATCTAACCCTAACCCTAATCCCAACCCTATCCCTTACCCTAACTCTATCACTAAACCCTAAACCCTAACACTAACCCTAACCCCAAACACCAACACTAACCCTAATCCCTACACAACAATAAAACGAACCGTAACCCTAACCCCAACCCATTCCCCTACCCCTACCCCGCACCCTAACCCCAACCGTAACCCCTAACCTAACACTAACCCTAACACTAACCCCAACCCAAAACCCCAACCATAACCCCAACCCATAACCCTAACCCTAACCCTAACTCCAACCCCAACCCTAACCCTAACTCTACCCCTAACCCCAATACTAACCCTAACCCTATGGTAACCGTAACCCCAAACCTAATCCTCTTCTAACCCTAAACCTAACAGCAACGCTAACCCTAATCCTATCCCTAAACCCAACCCCAACAGTAAACTTAAACATACCCCTAACCCCAAACCTAACACTCAACACTAACCATAACCCAACCCTAAACCTAACCCTAAGCATAACACCTAACGCTAACACAAACCTTACCCCAAACCGAAACCTCTCTAAACCTAACCCTAAGAGTAATGCTAACCCTATCCCTAACCCTACCCTAACCCCAACCCAACCCTTACTGTTACCCGTACCCCTACCCCTAACCATAAAACAACACTAACCCTAATGCTAACCCTAACCCTAACGCCAACCGCTACCCCAACCTTAACACTAAACCTAACTCTAACACAAACACTAACCCTAATCCTAACCCCTAACCCTAACCGTAACCCTAAGCCAACCCTAACCCCTAACACAAACCCCAACACATAACGCTACCCCTATCCCTAACCCTAAACCCTAACACTAACCCCAAGCCTAACCCCCTAACCCTAACCCTAAATAACACTCTAAACCAAACCTCTTCTAACCCTAAACCTAAGAGTAATGTTAACCCTAACCCTAACCCTAACCCCAACCCAACCCCAACCCCAACCGTAACCCTAACCCCAACCCTAACCCTAACCCAAACCCATAACCCTAACCTTAACCCTAACCCCCAACCCCCAACCCTAACCCTATCCCTAACCCTAACCCCTAACACCAACCCTAACCCCATGGTAACCGTAACCCCAAACCCAACCTCTTCTAACCCTAACCCCAACAGTAATGCTAACCCTAATCCTATCCCTAACCCCAACCCCAACACTAAACTTAAACCTATCCTAACCCTAAACCTAACACTAACACTAACCATAACCCAACCCTAAGCCTAACCCTAAGCCTAACCTCCAACCCCCTAACCCTAAACCTTACACTAAACCCAAACCTCTTCTAACCCTAACCCTAAGAGTAATGCTAAACCCAACCCCAACCCTAACCGCAACACACATCCTTAACCGTTACACCTAACCCTACCCCCAACCCTAAACAACCCCTAACCCCAATGCCAACCCTTACCCCAACCTTAACACTAACCCTAACTCCAACACTAACACTATCCCTAACCTAACCCCAAACCCCAACCGTAATCCCAACCCCAACCCTAACCCTAACCCAAACCCCAACACATACCGCTACCCCTACCCCTAACCCCAAACCCCAACCCTAAACCTGACCAAAACAGTAACCCTACAACCCAACCCTAACCCTAACCCCTAAACCCCAAACCGTAACACTAACCCTAACCCCAACCCAACGCTAACCCAAACCCTACCCTAACCCTATCACTTACCCTAACTCTATCACTAAATCCTAAACCCTAACACTAACCCTAACCCTAAACACCAACACTAACCCTAATCCTTACACAACAATAAAACTAACCCTAACCCTAACCCCAACCCATTCCCCTACCCCTACCCGAACCCTAACTATAACTGTAACCCCTAAGCTAACACTAATCCTAACCCTAACACTAACCCGAAGACCTACCTAAACCTAAACCTAACCCCAACCCCCAACCCCTAATCCTGACCCCAACCGTAACCCCAACCCCAACCTCAACCCTAACTCTAACCCTAAACATAACCGCAAACCTAACACTATCCCTAACCCTAACCCTAACCCCTAGCCCTAACCCAAACCCTAAACCTACCCCTAACCCTATCCCTAACCCTAAATCTAACCCAACCTCTAACCCCAACCCTAACCCCAACCCTATCCCTAACCCCAAACCTAAACACTAACCCCAACCCTAACCATAACCCAACCTTAACCCCAACCCCAAGCCCAACCCCTAACCCCAACCCTAAAACTTACCCCAAACTGAAACCTCTTCTAAACCCAACCCCAAGAGTAATGCTAACCCTAACACTAACCCTAACCCCCAACCCTAACCCCAACTATACCCTAACCCTAATCTAACCCTAACCCCAACCCCAACCATAAACCCAACCCCTAACCCTAACCTCACACCTACCCTTACCCATACCCCTACCCCTAACCCTAACTGAACCCCTATCCCTAACCCTAACGCTAACCGTAACACCAACCATAACCCTAAACCCAACCCCAACCCTAAACCTAACCCTAACAAAACCCCTAACCCTAACCCTAACCCTAACCCAACCCTAACCCTAACCCCTAACCCACGCACACATCTAACCATACCCCTACCCCAACCCCTAAATGAACCTTAACTTAACCCTACCCCTACCCCTAACGCTGACACCAAAACTCACCCAACCCTAACCATAATCCCAGACCTAGCCAAGCCCCAACCATAGCCCCAACCCCAGACCTAACCCCTAACCCCTAACCCTAACCATAAACCCTGACCCTGACTCAGACCCTGACCCTGACCCCGACCCCTGATGCTAACCCTAACCCAAAACCTAACCCTAACCCTAAACCCTAACACTAACCCTAAACCTAACCCTAACGCTAACCCTAACCCTAAACCATGACCCTGACCCCAACCCCTGACCCTAACACTAACCCCAACCCTAACGCTAACCCTAAACCCTAACGCTAACCCTAACCCCTACCCGTAACACCAACCCCAACCCTAAACCCTAACCCCAAACACAACCCCTAACCCTAACACCTAACACTAACCCCAACCCCAACAAAACCCCATAAACCCAACCCCAACACTAAACCAAACCCTAACCCTAAACCAACGCTAAGTCTAAACCCAACCCTAACCCCTAACCCCTAAACCTAACTCTAACCCCCAACCGTAACCGTAACCCCAACCCCTAACCCCAACCCTAAGTCTAACCCCAACCAAAACCCCAAACCGTAACCCCTAACCCTAACCCTAAACCTAAAACTCTTCTAACCCTTAATCCAAGAGTAACGCTAACACTAACCATAACCCCAAACCCAACCCAAATCCCAACCCCAACGCTAACCCTAACCCCCAACCCCAACCCTAACCCAACCCCAACCCTAACCCTAACCCCCAACCTTAACCCACACACACCTTTAACCCTATCCCTCCCCCCTACCCCCAACCCTAAACCCAACCCAACCCTACCCCACCCCTAACGCTAACCCCAAAACTCACCCAACCCTAACACTAATCCCAGCCCCAGCCCAGCCCCAACCCCAGCCCCAGCCCAGGACCTAACCCTAACACTAAACCTAACCCCCAACCCTAAAGCTATCACTACCCTAACCCTAAAACCAACCCCAACCCCAACCTTAACCCCAACCCCAAACCTCCAACCCCAACCCCAACACTAACACTAACCTAACAGTAAACCCGAACCCTAACCGTAACCCTAACCCTAACACAGAACTCTAACCCTAAACCTAACCCGAATGCTAACCCTAATGCTAAACCTGACCCTAAAATCGGAACCTGACTCTGACCCTGACCCTGACCCTAATCCTAACCCTAACCCTAACCGTAAACCTTAACCCCAACCACTAAGCCTAACACTAACCCTAACCCTAACCCTAACATCAACCCTAAGCCATAACCACAACCCTAACCCTAACGCCATTCCCAACCCTAACCCCTAAACCCAACCCTAACCCTAACTCTAACCCTAACCCCAACCCTAACCCTAACCCTAACCCCAATCCCAACCCTAAACCCAACCCCAAACCTAACCCTAACCTCAACCATAACCCTAACCCTAAACCCAACCCCCTAACACCAACCCCAATGCTAACCCCTAACCCTAACCCCAACACTAACCCTAACCTCTAACCCTAACCCCAAACCCAACCCCAACGCTAACCCCAACCCTAAACCCTGACCATGACCCCTGACCCAGACCCTGACCCTAACACTAATAACCGAACCCTAACCCTAATCCTAACCCCCAACCCTAACGCTAACCATAAACCCTACCCTAACCGTAACGCTAACCCCTAACCCTAACCCTAACCCCAAATCCTAACCCCTCAACCCTAACTCTAACCAAAACGCCTAACCCTAACCCTAATCCTAACCCCAAACAAAATCCCCTAAACACTAACACCAACACTAACCCCAACCACTAACACTAACCCTAACCCTAACCCTAACCCCAACCCTAACTGTAACACTAACCCTAACCAAACCCCCAACCCTAACCCTAACCCTAACCCTAATAATAACCCTAACCCTAACACTAACCCTAACGCTAACCCTAATACTAACCCCAAACCTAACACTAACCCCAACACTAACCCCTAACCCTAAACCCTAACACTAACCCTAACACCTAAGCCTAACCCTAACCTTATCCAAAACTCCTAACCCTAAGCCTAATCCTAAACCTAAAGAAAACCCAACCCGAAATCTAACACTAACCCCAAACCTAACCAATAACCTAACCCTAACCCTCAACCCCCAACCCTTACCCTAACACCTAACCCTAACCCCAACCGTAACACTAACCCTAACCAAACCCCCAACCGTAACCCCAACCCTCACCCTAACCCAAAAGCTCTTCTAACCCTAAACCTAAGAGTAACGCCAAACCTAACCCTAACCTAACCCCCAACACTAATCCCAAACCCCAACACTAACCCTAACCCTAACACCTAAACCCTAATCCTAACCCTAACCCCAACACCAACCCTAACAATAAACCCCAACCCTAAACCCAACCCCAACCCTAAACCTAACCCCAACCCTAACCCTAACCCCTAAACCAAATCCCAACACTAACCCCTAACCCCTAAACCTAACCCTAAACCCTAACCTTAACCCCAATCCCAACCCTAACCCCAACCCCAACCCCTAACCCTAACCAACCATAACCCCAACCCTAACCCCAACACTAAACCCTAACGCTAACCCGTAACCCTAACCCCCAACACTAAACCTAACCCTAACCCTAACCCTAACACTAAAGCTAACCTTAACCCTAACGCTAACCCTAACACCAACCCTAACCCTAATCCTAAACCCAACCCTAACCCCAACCCCAACCCTAACCCTAACCCCAACACTAACCCTAACCCCAATCCCAACCTGACCCCTAACCCCACCCTAACCCTAAACACTAACTGCAACACTACCATAACCCTAATCCTAACCCTAACCCTAAACCAAACCCCTAACACCAAACCCAACCCCAACCCTAACCCCAACCCCTAACCCCAACCCCAACCCCTAACCCAAACCCCAACCCTAACCACAAACCCAAACCTCTTCC